>ML295373.1:0-34312 GCA_005239495.1 Nicotiana undulata
CTGATGGGCAGAGTGATTGTGAGGATGCCTGATGGGCAATGATTACGATAAATGATTTTGGCCTGAGGGGCAGTTTTATGAAGATTTTTACTGAGTTTTAAAACTATGATTTACTTCGTTTTCGAACTGGTTTTACTGAGAATTTTATTGAGATATACTGATATTGTACTTGTTTTCAAAGGATTTCTGGAAACTGATTTCGAACTTATATTTGATGAATACTACATGGTGACTTGGTGTTTTTTCTGGTTTTGTGGAATTGTGTATCTGTTCTGTGTGTTTATATTACTCAGACTGTGATTTATTTTCATTACTACTGAGTTGGCGTACTCATAAAGACTCCCTGTGCCTCTGTGCACAGATCCAGGTACTAGTTCGCAGCAGTAGCTGACGCAGTTGATAGCAGCATTTCACGGGATTTCGAGGTAGCTGTCCAGCGTCCACAGCTTCTCCATTTCCCTTCCTTATTTAGTTTAGCATTTGATTCAGAGACATATGTTATAGTTTTAGCAGAGTTAGATTTATTTATTCTTAGATGCTCGTGACTATTGATTCCAGTTCTTGGGAGGTTGTTTAGGTTAATATGGGAACGCTAATACTTAAGTATATTAATTATGATGTGGTTGCTTGCTTATTAATTAATTGTGAACTATTATAATTGAACAAAAGCGCAGTAAGGTGATGGTTGGCTAGCCTAGTTCCACGATAGACGCCATCACGACCTGTTAGGATTTGGGGTCGTGACAATTATTTTTAGCCCGTGTCAGAAATTAATTATATTTAACATACATAATATATATATATATATATATATATAAATTATATATATATATTTTTCTATTATTTTTATAACGAATATACAGTGTCACTTTTCCATTTATATATTTAAACAAGTTTAAAAGCCTATATATAGGGCCTTATCATCAAGCAAGAAAAAGCACTCAAACAATTAGCTCTTCTTTATCTTCTTCTTATAATAACCAGCAGATAGTTCAAAAGTGTGATAGCATGGCTAAGATGTTCCTATCTCACAAGATTGCTTTCTCTTTTGGCCTTCTCCTTGTAACACTGGCTGGTAGGTTACTTGATCAGGCTCTCTGATCGACGTTTTATAATCTGCATATCTATGGAAAGAGGAAGCTAGGAGAGGATATCCATTTGTTTCTTCATTAAAATAATATGATCTTTAATAGTCAGCCAGATTCATTGTATATTTTTTTTAGCCGGTATTTAAATTATACACGATAGCATTGTGTGCATATGACCTATAGGTCACTGTTTCGAGTTGTAAAAGTAGTCGCTAACGCTTATATTAGGGTATGCTGTCTACATCATACCCCTTGGGTGTGGCTCTTCTTCGGACTCTGGGTTAACTCGGGATGCCTTGTGCACCGGGCTACCCTTATACACTGATTATATACAGTTGTACACATATTATACATGGATTATAAATATATTATACATTTCATCGGCTATTTTTAGTTTAAGCAGTTAAATTTATGGACGAATATTTAGGTTGATTCTTCATTAAAAAGATGATGTATGGTATCTTGTAACAATTTATTGTGCAGTTCATTCAAACACTCAAGTGATGGCTATGCGAGTCCTACCTTTAGAGATACAGATGATTGAGCAGGTTCTAATTCCAGATCTTACCTCATTAAAAGGCAGATGTTTGTCCCCTTGCAAATCTGATGCAGAATGCAATGAACAGAAAATGTGTTCACAATGTCGAAGGAGTAGGCCTCGGGGGTCGTCTATGAAATGCATGCGTCCAAAATAACCCAATTTTAATTAATCTCAGATTTTAAAAGTAGTGTTTTCTATGGTCTTTTTTACTTTCTTACTTGCTCCTTCTAAGCTTTGTGTGATCATTTGTAAAATAAATAATTAAGTTACTATCTACGTACTATTCTGAAATAAATAAATGTGTGTTAAGGTGTTACTGTTAATATTTTATGGTGATCTCCATCACATGTATGACTATTTTATTTGTATTTCCTTTCCTTTATGTCTTATTGAATTCTTCAAATTAATTATTTTTGTTTGATTCTGTTCTTTCACTTCAAACAGAACCACATCTTCTTTTGTAGTTTTCTAGTGTCCAATTTCCACATTGGAGTTTGATTAAATATATGTTTACCATTAAAATCGGATAACAATTAAGATTATATGTGATTTTAAGGACACGTGATTTTACTTAATATCAATTGATAAATACGATGATTAATAATAGAAATTAACAATGAAATAAGGCACAACAGTATTGAGATGCAATCCATCCCTCGAGTTGGACACCCTCGAACTGACTTAGAAATAAGTTATGAAATATGAAATAAGCTGATGAACAAGAGATTTCATAGAGAAATAGTATTGTATTGCTTTGGTCTGCGAGAATAAGATGGATTACAAATAATTAGAACCTCTCTTTATATAGTAGAGGAATTCTACTTATGGTATAATTCTAATTACGGGAAAAAATCTCATGATTAGCTAATTGGTTGTTCTTGATTTGATCATCAGATTTCCGCCATGATCCTCGACCAGCCACGGATATCTCGCATTTCTGTTATTACGCTATCTTCGGTCTAGCTCGATGTCTATCCCGTTTGGTCTCGATCTCGACAGGTAGCTCGAATCCCGAACTCGATACCTTATCCTTATGCCTCGGTCTGATTTACTACCGGGCCGATCTTCGATCCACCCCTGGTCTCGGTTAATCAGTAAAATCGGGTGGGCCCGGTTTTAACCATATATAGATTGTCACCCTCGTTTTTTGGAGTGTAATGACAATAAACGAATTGAGCCTTCGATTTTTACCTCTACTTGTCATGACGTCATCTCTGTGACGTAAACGAAAAAAGTGAGTGAAACGTCCCGTCGGTATAGTTCCCCAGGTTATTAATGTGTGTCAATTGATGGTCGGCCACTAGCAACTTTGAACTGTCGCCTTGAAATCCATAAATAGGCCTTTTTTCCACTCTTTCAAACTTTACTTTCAACATCTTCTGCTCCAACCTTCAAAGCTCTTTGCATTTTTCAAGTTCTTCATCTGCAAATCTTCAAGTTCCAGCGTTAACCTCTTCTTAAAACACCAACTCTCATCGTCTTCATCTTTCTTTAACCTCAAAACCAAATGGCGAAAACGTCAAAGACTATGCAGCAAAAGGAAACCGCTTCATCCTCTCAGCCGGCTGATCACGGCCAACTCTAATCCTAAAAAGGATAAGCGGTCGCTGCAAATATAATCTGGTCTAAAAGTCCGGAGTCGAATCCCACAGAGAACTAAGGTTTCGCTATAATTGTTCAATATCACCAATAAGGCAAGCTCGAACAATTTCCAAGTTATAATATCAAGATTTTTATATCTAACTAATTAACTAACAAATTAAAATAATAAATTAGCAACGAAGATACTAAAGGTTGGAGACAAGATTAAGGAGGTCTAGAGTTATGATATCCCCAAATGTTGGAATCCTTCCTGCTATGTTCCCTACAATTTCGCCTATGTATTCTCTACTGATCGTGATCACTTTAGGCGCCGTAATTATCTCTCGAGCAACTACAATAATTTACTAGACATATTCACTACATGGACTTATCTAACCGCTGATTATGACCACGTCAAGGCTTTGTTATTTTTAAACCTACCTTTAAACCCGCTGTATTGATTTCTCACATACGTTAGGAGTGGTATTGTTCAACAAACACCTAAATATGTATCCTTTCTCAAGCAACACATAATAAATAGGCACAGTCAATCGATGGTCATTCAATCAACAAACAATAAACACGTAGTTGAACAAGTATAGAAATCCAACAGCTCAATTATATAAAAACATAACAAGAATTTATCCTACAAAAGGTTCCAACAAAACCCTAGATAACAAATTAGCTATTCATAATACTATGTAAAACTACAATACTAAAAGTCATAACCAACAATGAAAAATAGGAAGAGGAAGGAAAAACACGAAGAAGAATTCTCCGCCTTGCTCCTATTGTGTCTCTGCCTCCTTAGGTTGAATCTGTGTCAAAAGTATGTCAAAGGTCCTCAAAATATAATTCTTCTATGTATATATACTAAGTAGGGTCGGTCCCAAACAAATATACCTTCTCCTACGCGAGACAAGTTTCCAGGTTAGGACGTCCGCGGCCGTGGATTTTGGCCAGTATTTTGTGTCGAGCATTTTTCACCCTGTTCTATTTGGATTTGGAAAAACGTAAAACATGAAAATTGTATCCCTTTGAGTTAGATTTCCAACCATATATTGTGCAGCCCATATGGAGTTCTGAGAAAATAGTTATGTGCATTTTACTAGACAGTGTGCAATATGCCTACTCGATTCTTCGTATGTTCTTAACTATCATCCGTTGATCTCTGAACACGATCTCAGCTTAATTCGTTGGGCGTTTACTCAAACTTCAAAGCACCAAATCACTTGAATTCATTTTATAACATTTACATAGCTCGGAATCACTCCTACAAGACATAAAACACATAATTAGTGCAAAACACTAGCGATTAAAGCTCAAACTCAATTAAAGTGCAGCAAATTAGAGTGTAATAAGCGACTAAAATAAGTAATTATATCCTATCATAAACACCCCACACTTATACTATTGCTCATTCTCGAGTAATCAAACTACACTTTATATAGACACGACCTTTTTAAACAATTCTCCTAACTCATCACACCAAGAATACTTAAAATAGACTAAGCACAAAAGCGTAACATCTTCACCTCAAGATTTGACTTACAAGTACCACACATATTATTCACAACTCACCCACTTTCTCTAACATAGAGGTCACTGAAATTACCTTTCCTTTATGAATCAAGTGCCCTCACACAACAAAATAGAGTAGTTCCACACAATAAAATTTAAGAACACTTAGGAACTCAAGATAGAAAGAATTCACTCACTCTCAGAAATAACATTCATATGTCACAAAAGATGCACCACAGGCTTGTCCGTAGTGTACTACTCTACTAATCTAGCTCATTCAGTCTAGGATCAAGTAGGAATTTATTTGGTTGTAATGTAGGCTGCGGGATGGGTAGGATACATTTAGATATAAGAGTGACTACACCTCCCTAAGCACTTTAATACATATACTTTAACATTCAAACCCTATACTTATATCAAATCAAACTCCACCTTCACATTAATGTATATTACCCCATACTTCTTTAAGCACAATTACATCAAGAGTCACCACTTATCAAGGAATTTTTTTTTCCACAGCAATACAACTTTTTTTTCTTTTCTTTATTTTTTTTTATTTTTTTAAGTGGCTCTTACTTTTTCAAAATAGTGCACCTTTCTCCTTATTTCATTAGTTCCACTCGAATGCCAAACCAACCACCCCACACTTTACCTTTTACACAGTTCATAACAATTCAAGTGCTCATGAGAGGTTAGAAAGTTCAAATAGATGGTTAATCCAAACAAATGGGTACGGCTTGTAATGTGGTTGCCAAAGAAACAGGATTACAGGCTCAAAATGGTTAACTACGATACATAACAATTAGGCGGGTAAAATATACATATCTGGCTCAAAAAAGAAACGCCTATATCACTTCCAAGACTGAACACAACTAATATTTCGCTTTACAAACACACGGGGCAAGTTCTAGGCATCAAATGCAATGCACAGAATAACACCAAACCTCACACACACATGGCACATAACTCACTCAGGATTGGATTCATCAAGACACTCTAGTCAAAGCAGTTACGCAGATAATACAATTTAAGGTACTTATATAAGAGTCAAAAACTGAGCCTAAGCGTCACAACCAAAGTACTCACTATTCTAAAGGCATAACAAAGTCAATAGATATTGCTTCAATTCAATACACAACACAATGTCTCTTATTCCTAAAAAAAATAAAACTAACTACACCCGGTTCAAACAAAACCCTTGGAAAAGAAACGTGGCACAAAGAAAAACCCTTGGAGGAATTACTACACTACCTACAAAGAAAATCTTTTTGTCTTTTTCCTTTCGACTTAAATCCCTCAAGAAAATTTTCTAATAAATCCATCGTAAGGAAAAGTCTAATCTTTTCTATTTTTGTAAAAAAAATTTATTCAATTAAACTAACACAACTAAAATAGCATAGAAAGTCACCCAGACAATCTCCTCACCACACACTTAAAATTGTGCATTGTCCCCAATGCACACCCATACATACAAGAGGGTAAAAGAAACTCCCTAGTAGGGCAAAGGCCGAAGCACTATCATCTCATGGGGTACTCAGACTTCTCACAGGCCTGGTCTTTTGTGTGTGGGTACCTCACACTTAGTTCTAACCATTTGGTTTGCTGTTGCATCCTTCCAATAGTTTTTCTTCCATGCTCCTAGAAAATCAAAATTTGACACTACAAAAATAATACAAATAAAAAAAAATAAAAAAAAATAAAAGAAAGCAGTAAAGCTGGGTTGCCTCCCAACAAGCTCTTGATTTAACGCCGCGGCACGACGTGAATCACTTTTTGCCTCCACCGCAAGCTTATGAATCGAATCCCCAATTTGTCTTCAAGTTTTCTGTTATGCTCCAGGGGTGGTGAAACAAATCTAATTGGCCCAAGAAACCATTGTACGATTTTACACTTCTTGGATTTTAGATGAGATATGTACTCATGTTTATCTGACAAGACAAAATCCAGAATGTAGGCATCCTGTTCCTCATTCCTTGACTCCTCAATTGGCTCGGATGACTTTATTTCCATATCATCATCCAAGCCCAATGTGGAAAAATATTTGGAGTGAGGTCCAATGCTCTCAAACACATGAACTTCAGGACTTTCAACATCCTCAACATCAATGATACTAGAGTCAACAAAATTTATATGCTCAAAGTCCTTGACAGACTCTAGTCTCACTCCTTCAACATCAACATCCTCAAATTGTAGTTGGATAGGTTGTTCATGTTCTACTCTGACCTCCTCAATTAACACCTCAAATTCACATTCTTCTTGGCTACTATTTCTAATATTGGCTTGTTGAGCATTAAAACCTCCAACCACTTGACTTAATTGAGCCTCCAAGTTGCGAATAGTTGCCTCTTGCCTCTCTGCAATTGTTTCTCGTTATTTTGTTCCAGAAGGCACTTTAACATATCCTTGATCTCGTTATATATCTTTCGCTCCAAATATCCTCAATGATAAAACCACCGTAACTCAGAATTTGTCATGCAATGCAGTACAGGGAGAAAGCTCCTGAAATCTCGTCCATAGTCCCAATTTAAATATGCGATGTAGTACAGGGGGAAAGCTCCCGGATCTCAGTCCGTAGTCCCAATTTAAATATGCAATGCAGTACAGGGGGAAAGCTCTCGGATCTCAATCCGTAGTCCCAATTTAAATATGCAATGCAGTACAGGGGGAAAGCTCCCAGATCTCAGTCCGTAGTAATTTAAATATGCAATGCAGCCACTGAGGAAAAAAACCAGAATACGACAGAAACAACATATAGTGTCACAACAGGCGCAAAAGCAACAAAGACATGATGCAAGGTGCGATGAGCAAATACATACAAAGACTTGAATGACAAAAATGGTAAAAACTCACTCATAAGAAGTAGCCACTGAAAGGAATGCCAAGCACAAAGAGAACATCATAACGAGGGGAAAACAAGGAAAATATAGCAATGATTCTATATATTCAAGTTCACAACCAAATACACCAAATCATCCCAGCAAGGGAAGCAGCTATAACCAATCTCACCTAGACAATTAGCTTCACCGAATAAACTCAGCTTGAACGAATGCTCAACAGATAGGCAGCACCCAAGAAATATCATCAACATGGACGGTCATCAACTAAACTCAAGTAGCACGTAAAAGAAAATCATTTAAATCACGATGTACGACTCACGGGCATGCTTGACACCAACGTATAGATATTCCAATTACTGTTAAACAATTATAGGGTGAGATCATACTAGTTGTAGTCAAATAAGCAGTGTATGAAGGAAGATATATCATAACGGTAGGAAAGGCAAAGTCTGCATTTAAGTCCATTAAGAACAAATAAGAAGCGAAGGAAACACTAAGCAATTAACTGCTAATTTGAGCAGGAAGAGATGAAGCTAGAATTCCAGGATTTAAATTCATATGCGGGGAACATAAGGACCTAAAATCCTAAAGGGGCAATCTATTTGCAAATAAGTCTGAGTACGCACTCGTCACCTCGCGTACACGAACTACAATCAACAAAGAAGACTCAATCGTAGGGGGTAGTTCCCCCGCACAAGGTTAGGCCAGATACTTACCTCAAAGACGACAACCGGATACTCAAAAGTGAACATCTCGGGCGGAAAGACCTCCGGACGGCTCAAAATCAACTAAAACAACTTCAAAACACACATAGCACGTATAAGGAATGATTCCGAATAATAAAATTTCAATCTTTACTAATTTATAAAAATCGACCCAAAAGTCGACCCCCGGGCCCGCACCTCGGAACCCGACATTTTTTTACAAATTTCGGTTATCCATTCCTATACGAGTTCACCCATACTAAATTTATTTCAAATCATGAAATTTCCTCTTAGAAGTTTTCTTTCAAAACACACAATTCCCTCAACCCAAAACACAAACTAAATGATAAAAACAAGAACTAATTCATGAAATACAATTAATTATAGTGAAAGATCACTTACCCATTTGATTTTTGTGAAAAACCCTCAAAGAATCGCTCAAAACCGAGTTCTAGAAGTAAAAATATGTTTAAAATGGTGAAACACCGATTTTGAGTTTAAAATTGTTCTGCCAGGTATTAAAGCATCGTGATCGCGGACACAAGGATGCGATCGCGGAGAGGAAAGTTGCTGCTGAAAAACAAAGGTACTATGAGATCGCGAATGAGTTGATGTGATCGCATAGAAGTGGTCTCTTATCACTGCTAAAATAGCATTGTGCGATCGCGATTGTGGAGCTGCGATCGCGAAGAAGAGGAAAATATACTTCTGCGATTGCGAACATGAGCATGCGATCGTGTAGAGTGAAGTCTTCAAGCTGTGCGATCGCGAAGTAGACTATGCAATCGCAATTAAGAAAAACTGGGCTGCCAAAATAGACACTATGCGATCGCGACTACTCCTATGCGATCGCATAGAAGGAAACCAGAAGAAAATTTCAGTTGTTCAAAAATAAGGAAAATGGACCCGACACCCATCCGAAACACACCCGAGGCCCCCGGGACCCCGTCCAACCACACACACAAGTCATATAACCTAACACGGATTCTCTCGAGGTTTCAAAACACATAAAACAACACTAAAACAACGAATCAAACCAAAAATCAAACTTAGGAATCTTCAAAACTTCAATTATCAAGACTCGCGTCGAAACCTATCAATTCAACCCGGATTAACGTGAAATTTTGCAGACAAATCCCAAATGACACAACGGTCCTACAGCCACTCTCATAATTCCATTCCGGGCCCGATATAAAAATTTCACCTATCGGTCGGAAACGCCGAAATTCTAACTTTCGCCAAATTACCTCAAATCACTCTACGGACCTCCAAAACCAATTCCGGACGCACGCCTAAGTCCAAAATCATTATACGAAGTTGTTGGAATTAACCAAAACTCATTTCGAGGCCATCTACACAAAAGTCAAACCTCCGATCAACTTTCATCACTTAAGCTTCTAAAACTGAAAGTTTTCTCCCAATTCGACTCCGGATTATCCGGTAACTGAATCTAACCACGCATACAGGTCAATATACACAAGGTGAGGCTTCTTATGACCTTACACCCCCAAACGGAGCTTAAATTCGCAAAACGACCGGTCGGGTCGTTATAATCACCGAACGCCGGGAAAGCACCAGTGGAACCACGCCTTGAGGAATGTATTCCTGGGGGGTGCGTTATCAATTCTGATTTCAAGATCGAGAAAAACTCATAGGTCCCCAGTCATTGCGAGCCGTTATCGAGATACATATGCTCGAAACCTGAGAGTTTCCTCTAAAAAAGTGAAGAAGGATTGCAACTGGCAAAACAAAGAGGTAGTGATACCGACTCTTGAGGAAGATATTACCACCCATGTGGAAGAGTTATTGAGTGTTTACACTTACCCTTTGACGATGGGTCCCCTCGAACCAATCATCTTGGACTTCTGCAGAAAGTAACAGGTGACCCTTGGTCAAATCCATCCCTCTTTCTGTAGGATCGTAATATTGTTCCGATTCTTCGCGAGCAAAGTCGAAGGGCTCCCCTTCACCCTCGACCACCTCATCAGGTTATACATCCCCCGGCTTTATCGAGGTGGGCTAATAAAGCTCCAACGCCGAGCCACCAAGGTTTTCATCTCCAATATAAACGAGGGCAAAGATCGAGGATGGATGGGTCGACTCGTCCGAGTGAAGACTTTGGATCTGATTCCGGCCGAGAAGATGCCGTTTCACAAGAAGTGGAATATGAAACGTAAGTACCATCCCAGTATTAGTTTCTATTTGTTATTTTTCCGCTTTAATTTTCTCATAGATATTATATTTCATGGTTTAGCGGCTGTGGGGATGCCTGGTGCAATTCCTAACCTCGAGAGCTTGGTTAGGGACCTGGTCTCGACCTTAATGTACGTTGAGAGTGCGTGGCACGATTTATCGAAAGGCCGGTCGGGAGCCAAATATCATGGTAAGCCTTTTTCATGTATTTGATGATTTGGTTAAAACATTCCTCCAAACTTACTATGTTTGTTCTCTTGCAGGTCTCGGAAAAGATGCAATCATGAAGGCCCCATCTGGTGAAGAAGAGACTTCGATTCCGGTCCCGAAGCCGGTAAAGGAGAAAAAGAGAAAAAGGACCTCGACCTCTGAGGATCCAGAGCCTAAGAAGAGAGTGGCTAGTAAGACCAAAAAGAACATCACCCCTATGAACATGGAGTCAGTTCGACTCCTAAGGGAGGAAGAGGAAGAAGAAGAGAAAGAATACGATTTCGGGCTGATGGCCCGAGTGAAGATGAACATCGATGCTAAAAAGGCCACTGGTTCGGTGAAGGTTGAAGAGATTCCGCCTCGAGATGAGGGGTATCGAAAAAAGACTTGGGCGAAGTCCTTGACTTGTAAAAGGCTGAAGATGCCTCCCCCTGGAGTGAGAAAACGACATATATAGTTGTAGAGGCCGGTCTCAAGGCTCCTCGAGATGAAGAGAACGCCCCAAGTGACCCACTTGGGGCAATAGAAATTGAAGACTCCCCGTCGATTCCTTCGTTTTCTGAGGGGATGATTTAGGAGGCTCGGGCCTTAAAGACCCCTTCTATAGAAGGAGCCCACAGAGGGGAGGACCCTTTACATGGTTACTTTACTGGGGTCGAAGACGCCGCTGGCCTGAGTGACTTGGACATATAGAGGAAGGATTCAGCTGGAGCATCGAGCCTCTTCAATGAGGCACAACAAGCTTTGAATTGGGTAAGCCTTAACTCCCCTCGTCGATATCATACTTGTATTTTTTCTCTTCTTGTCTATTTTCTTTTCTTCTATCTGTGTAGGCCCTAATGCTTCATCAGGAGGCATTTTCCAGATCCCGAGCACAAATGAGTCGGTACGAGGTCGATATTCAAGGGCTTACCGAGAACAAGAATGTTCTTAAACTTCTCAGTAGGCAGAAAGAAGAATAAATCAATGACCTCCGAGCTGAGCTAGCCATGGCTTAGAAAGAACAAAGCGGCATGACCGAGCAGGTAATAAAAATCTTAGAAGCTCATGGCATTGGTTCGGGGGTGATGGCTAATAATTCGATCTCACAGGTCCAGCAGAAGCTCGAGATAATCGAGCAGCTTCGTGGAGAGGTTGATGTGGTGAAGGCGGAGACCCTGGAATGGAAGCAAAACATGGATCGCCTTGCCTCAGAGAAGGAGGTTGCTCGAGCTCAGTTTTCATCGGCTGAAAATCAGCTCCAGGGCATGAAAGATAAGAGATTGGCACATGCCAAGAAAATTAAGGATCTAGAGGCTCGTTTGGTCACCGAACTTGCATCTGCTAAATCTGAAGCTGAGAAGGCCAAGGCTGATGCTGAGGCGATTGTGGCCGTCTACCGGTCTGATGCTGAAGTCGCTCAAGCTCAAGCAAAGTAAATTGTCGACGTTTCCCAAACTCGGGCATATTGGGTGGCCGAGCTTTCCAAATGCCAGTCTCGAAGGGAAACCCTCAAGGAGATCCATGCTCGAGTCTTCGATCTCACTGATGAGATCAAAAATGCTAAAGAGCTCGAAGCCGACACTAAGGCATTGGCCTCTTACGATGATGATGACGCCGGGAGCGTGAGCGGATCTGAGAGCGGAGGGGATCATGATGGTGAAAATGTAGCCCCCGGGGAAGATTAGGCACTTAGGATTTTCCTTTTAAATTTTTGTATAGAACCTTGATCGGGCCATGCTTCGCTTGTAAATAAATTTTGACATATATACAAAGACCCTTTCCTTTTTGTTTTTGTCTTGTCTTTATTTCATTTTGTTTCATTCTATGCATTATCAAAAAATTATCCTTAGGTACGAGACTCAGGCAATTTTGGCTAAAATCGATCTAGTGTCGAGTGAGTGCTTGCTCGAACTCGAAGTAGGATAACCCTTAGGTTTTAGTTGAGCGAGGATGATTTATTGAACTCAAAAATAAAAATGACCCTTAGGCTTTTGTATTAGGCCAATGTGGCCTTTGTAAAAAAGAATGGCTTTTTCCCCCGTTCGGCTTGAAAAGTCTAAAATTTGTTATGCCTTAGCATGAGATAAGTAATTGTTCGAGAGTTCGAACAAATATGTACCCATTAGGGTTTTCGAGGGTCGATATCATCGAAACCCTTTGTTTCGTATTGCCTTAGCATGAAATACAGAATTTGTTCGAGCCGAGGGTAGCCTTTTTAACCGGTTTATGAAAATATTTGAATGTCTGTTTTATTACGGAATTCGGACGTATCCAACCTGTGTTAATTTGGTTGTAGATTCTTTAGTTTGGGACTTTCCTCTTAGGCTTGTTTTCTCGTTACACTTCAAACTTGTTCGAAGTGTCAGTCCCCGAGTGAGGTGGCCATGACCTATAAAAATCGAGGGTTGCCTTTTTACGATCTTACGGTCTCGAGGTTTTAATAATTTGGTCACGTCTATTCTTAGGACGACAGTCCCCGAGTGTGGGGTTAGTTGTTCGAACTTCAGTTGTGATTAACCCTTAAGCCATTTTACACAATAGATCAATAGTATGAAATTGTAAAGTAAAATTTTTCTAAGGCATGAAATATTTGGCAAGGAAAGATACTTCTCTTAATAGATGATTATACGTGCATACATATTTCATGTTAAGGTTCGAGTAACCTCCATGGGCATGGCTTTTTTGACCATTTGGCCCTTACAAAATTTACCTATCGAGACCCTGTTGACACGAAGTACTTTCCTTGCAATAAAGTTAACATTCGAGGTGATTCCCCCGAGTATTTGAGGTTGATTGTAAAGAAGCCTCGGATATTGTTGAATTTCTCTAAGTTAGCACGAACAACAGTTGTCTCGTAAAAATCCTCGCCGAAAAAACTCATTTGAGACAATAACCGGTCTAAGGAAAAAAGAGTGCAACGCGTGCTTTAAGAACTAAGGATTTTGTGTTGAGGAATTCATTGACGTCTTCGATCGAACACCTGCAATCGGTTAATTTAAAATATAAATGAAAATGGAGAAGGTCGTACCTCAGCAGTAGTATATTTTGAGGAGTGAAACGTTCCAATTGTTTGGTAATTGCTCGTCGTTCATCGTGTCGAGCTTGTAGGATCATCCTTTTCCGATGATATCGAGGACCTGATATGGTCCCTCCCAGTTTGGGCCAAGTTTTCCTTCATTTGGGTTTCGAGTGTTGAGGGTGACTTTTCTTAGTACTAAGTCCCCGATTTTAAAGTGTTAAAGATTGTCTCTTTGATTGTAATACCTTTCGATCCGCTATTTCTGTGCGGCCATTCAAAAGAGGGTGGTTTCCCGTCTTTCTTCCAGCAACTCGAGGCTTGTACTCATAGCCTCGTGATTTGATTCTTCCGTTTATATCGAAATTTGATGCTAGGTTCCCCGACTTCGACCGGGATAAGAGCATCGTCACCATAGACTAGAGAACCATGTTTCCCCGTACTGGACTTTGATGTCGTGCAGTACGCCCAAAGAACCTCGGGTAGTATCTATCTCCATTTCGCCTTAGCGTCGGTAAATCTTTTCTTTAGGTTTTGTATGATGGTCTTGTTTGTTGATTCAACTTGTCTGCTTCCACTAGGATGAAATGGTGTCGATAGAATCCTTTTAATCTTGTGATCCTCGAGAAATTTTTTCACTTTGCCGCTGACGAACTGCTTTCAATTATCGTAGACAATCTCGGCAGGCATCCTGAATCGACATATAATGTGGTCCCAAATGAAGTCTATGACTTCTTTTTCTCTGATTTTCTCGAAATACTGTGCTTAAACCCACTTAAAAAATAATCAGTCTTAAACAAAATAAATTGGGCTTTACCTGGGGTCGATGGGAGAGGGTCGACGACGTCCATTCCCCGTTTCATGAATAACCATGGGGATAATAATGAGTGGAGTTGTTCCCCGGGCTGGTGAATCATCGGCGCATACCTTTGACATTTGTCGCACTTCCGAACGAACTCTTTTGTATCCTTTTCCATATCAGCCCAATAATACCCTGCTCTAAATAACTTTGTGAACCAATGACTCGGCACTAGAATGATTTCCACATGTGCCTTCGTGAATCTCCCGTAGGACGTAGTCGGTGTCTCCTGGTCCCAAACATATCTCCAATGGTCCATCGAACATTCTCCTAAACAGTGTTCCATCCTCGGACAATGTGAACTGTGCTGCCTTTGTGCATAAAGTCCTCAGTTCCTTAGGATCCGATGGAGGCTTCCCGTTCTTTAGGTATTCAATATACTTATTTCTCAAATACCAGGTCAGACTTGTAGAGTTTATTTTGGCGTGGCCTTCTTCGATCACTCACCTCGAAAGTTGTACGATAGTCCCCAAGCTAAGTTCGTCATCTTCGATCGATGACCCCAAGTTTGCAAGGGCATCGACCTCGCTGTTCTGTTCCCGAGGTACGTGCTGCAAGGTCCATTATTTGAATCGATGTAGAGCCACTTGTAGTCTATCCAAGTACCTCTGCATTCAGTCTTCTTGGACCTCGAAAGTTCTGTTGACTTGGTTTACCACTAGTAGGGAATCACATTTGGCCTCGATGACCTCTGCTCCCAAACTCTTAGCCAACTCAAGACCTGCAATTATTGCCTCATACTCAGCCTCATTGTTAGTTAATATTGAAGTTCTGATAGATTATCTAATTGTATTACCTGTGGGCAGCTTCAAAATGATGCCTAGCCCGGACCCCTTCACATCGTCGTATATGAAGAGGGTCCACACCTCCGATGATGTACCCGATTTTAATAATAGTTCCTTTTCGACATCGGGTACGAGGGTTGTCGTGAAGTCGGCCACGAAGTCTGCCCAAGATTTGAGACTTGATGTCTGTTTGGGGTTGATACTCAATATCGTACCCGCTGATCTCGACGGCCCATTGGGCCAATTGACTTGAGAGTTCGGGTTTGTGCAAAATATATCGAAGGAGGTAGGTAGTCTCAACACAAATTGGATGACATTGAAAATATGGTTTTAATTTCCTAGAGGCGCTTATCAAAGCAAGCGCTAATTTTTTTGAGTGTGGGTATCGGTATCGGCCTCACCTAAGGTTCGACTAACATAATAAATAGGGAATTGTGTACCTTTATCTTCTCTAACTAGGACCCCACTTACCGCTATTTCAGAGACCGATAAATATAGGTAGAGTTGCTCGTTCGCTTTCGAGGTGTGAAGCAGTGGCAGGCTCGACAGGTACCGTTTTAGTTCTTCTAAGGCTTGCTGGCATTCCGAAGTCCATGAAAAATTTCTCTTCTTCTTAAGTAGTGAGAAGAACCGGTAACTCTTATATGAGGACCTCGAAATGAATCGATCTAGGGCGGTTATGCGCCCTGTTAATCTTTGTACGACCTTGACATTATCCAAGACTATGATATTTTTGATGGCCTTGATTTTATCGGGGTTGATCTCGATCCCTTGATTTGATACCATAAAGTCGAGGAACTTGCTCGAGACGACCCCGAATACGCACTTCTCCGGGTTGAGCTTCATGTTGTACTTTCTTAGTATGTTGAAGGTCTCCTGCAAATGTTTCAAATGGTCCTCTGCTCGCAGGGACTTAAGTAACATGTCATCAATATATACTTTCATTGATTTACCTATCTGTTCGTCGAACATTTGATTTACTAGGCGTTGATAAGTTGCACCAGCATTTTTTTAGTTTGAACGACATTACGTTATAACAATAGGTCCCGTATTTAGTGATAAACGAAGTCTTTTCCTGATCCTCCGAGTTCATCTATATTTGGTTGTACCCCGAGTAGGCATCGAGAAAACTAAGGATCTCGTGGTCGGTTGTAGCTTCGATCATGCGATCGATATTTGGTAAAGGAAAAGAATTCTTGGGGAAGGCCTTGTTTAAATCTTTATAGTCTACGCACATTCTAAGTTTCTTTTCCCTTCTTTGGGACTACCACTACGTTCGCTAACCATTTGGGATATTTTACTTCCCGAATGGACCCTATTTTGAGAAGTTTGGTTACCTCATCCATGATGAATGCATGCTTAACCTCGGACTGAGGCCTTCTCTTTTGCTTCACTGGACGGAACTTCGGGTTCAAGCTTAGCTGATGTGTAGTTATTTCTGGTGGGATCCCTGTCATATCAAGATGGGACCAAGCAAAACAATCCATGTTATATAAAAGGAATTGAATAAGTTCTTTCTGTTAATACCCAATTTTTTCTCAAACTATTTTTAAAATCACTTTTTATAATAACTTGTATTTTTCCATGATTTTCCATATTTTTATTAATTTTCTTTCCCAATTTATTAAGTACTTTATGTTCAATAATTATTCATAAATTATGTTATAAATAATTTCAAAATATTTCACAGCTCAATACATCATCTTTAATCCTATTAGGTTTTAATTATTTTCATAAATTAGCCAATTTGGCATTATTTAATTATAATTACTGTAATTTTACAATTATAGCCTAATTGTACATTTATACCATTTTAAATCACTAATTATCAATTTTATATTTTAATATTGGCTAATTACCTTAATTTCATTTATGTAGCCTCAAATTCATTTTTTATACGATTATTAGCTATTTTTTATTAATTATTTATCTATTCTAGTGGGTATTTAACAAGTAGCCATTTTAATTTCAATTTCAGCCTAATTCAATTTAACCCCCAGCCCAATACCCAGGCCCAACCAATAAGCCTACCCGACCCAATTCCCTTTTAATCTGGACCGTTGATCATTTCTGATCAATGGACCAGATTAATCCCTACCTTAATTAGACTTAGCGGCTACCCCCCCCCCCTTCCCCTCATTTCACTCCTCTCACACTATCTCTCTATCTCCCTGGTTCTCTCTAGAGATTTCTGGTCTCTTCACCTTCGATGAGGTCTGTTCATCTCCTCCGGCCATCTCCTCGCCGGAAACCTTGAAGGTCTCACCTCTTGTCGTCCTCATGTCTCCATCCCTTACACTTGTGTCACCGTTCAAGGCTCTCAAGTGAACCAGAGGCGGTTCAACTTATCTCTCCAGTCTCATGCCATTTTCTCCGGCCATCTACGGTTGGTCGAGTAATATCTACCCCTTTCCGGCCAAATACCGGTAATATCTCTGAGTTTCTTCTTCTTTGGTTTCTTCTAGAAACCCTGACTTCGAACCTTCTGATCTTTCTAGGTCTGTGACGGATCTATGTGTATTTTGAGGTTTTTTACATGTTTTATTCAAGAAATCTCCTTGTTTTCAAACAATTTCTTCACTATTTAAAACTAGGGTTTTCTTAAAAACGATTCTTCTTCTGATTTTAAGTACTTTCTACTATGTTTGAACGATTATCTTATGCTTTTCTTGCTACTTGACTTATTATGCTAGAAGCCCAAATTTTTAGTTTGTCTCTGACAATAGGTTCGATTAATCCGTATTTGTATATGTTCCTCATGAATATCCGGTGTTTTCATGCGTGCTCTATGTATTCTTGTGCTCCTTGCTCTAATTTGTTGTTAGGGTTCTGATTCTCTACTGTTCCTCTAACTATTTGCTTAGGGTCTCCTTAATTTTGTTCAATATGTGTTATTTATCGTCTAATAAGTCTGATTAGTTGTTTGTTGACTGTTTACATAAGATTCTTTACTGATTTGTATGTATCTCCCTCTGAACTGTGATATTTTCCTGGAATATGTCACTTTGTGTATTATCCTTGTAATTTTATACTGATTCTTCGAATCGTTTCCTTATTTGTGAGATGTTTTCCTTAATTAGAACTGATTCCCTGCGATTTTAGACCCATCCGTGATTCTTGTGACTGATTTCTTAAAATTTAATTGTATCTTACCTTATTTGTGTGCTTCAATATGCTGTCAAATAATCAGTACATATTTTCCTTATGTGAAAATTATGTATTTGGCCTTTATCACATGTTATGTGCTTTACTACTCTTATTATAGTAACAACTAGTTCATGATTGATTTTTTTCCTTATGTGACATCAAGTATGACCGTTTGAACTAGGAATCCCTAATTAAAGGGAGTCCAGGTCTGTGATTGATTCTAATTGAATATGATTTCCACTGATTGATTAATCAGTACTTGTTACCTTATTTTCTACTCGTTTTGAAAAGCTATAAATACTTCACTCTTTCTTTAGACAACAGACAATTCAAGCTCTCCCTCTTACACACAAGCATACTCTATTCTGAACTTTTCTTTCTCTATTGTTATTTACTTTCTACTCAATCGGCTAAAAGCCAAGACTGAGTAACACTACTATTCTACTTGCTCTGCTGTATCATTGCTTTGTTTGCACTACTGCTCTATTGGTCTACATTGTTCCATACATTGTTGCTCTCCTTCTCTACACACTACTTCTTCCTTACCCTGCACTTACTTCATCATCTAACTGGTATGTTCTCAGTTTAATTTTAAGGTTTCCAAAACAACATGCTTCAGTCCGTGTTACAGTTCCTTTTGTTCCTATTATATGTCTACTTATGGTTTTATTGCTTACCCTGCAATTAGCATGCCTATTTATTAAGCTATCTAT
Organism: Nicotiana undulata; assembly: GCA_005239495.1. Classification (NCBI taxonomy): domain Eukaryota; kingdom Viridiplantae; phylum Streptophyta; class Magnoliopsida; order Solanales; family Solanaceae; genus Nicotiana; species Nicotiana undulata. The sequence goes on from ML295373.1 coordinate 19,178, forward strand.
ATGTTTACTCTCTAGTTCAGCATGTCTATTACTTTTCTATGTGTTCCATTAAAACTTATGCCTTATCCGCTGACTCCAGTACATGATAAGCATGTAGTTCTGAACATAGTATGTACTCTAGCACCCCTCAACTTGATGCTATTTCAATCCTGACATGAATCCTTGTGAATGACTATGCTATGATAGTTTAAGTCCTGTAATACTCTTTTTCTGAGGTCTACTTGTGTATAAGCTTGTTCCCATGTGCTTCATTGTCCCCAATCCCTCTCTCCCTGCTTGTGGTTGCTGAACTCGTCGCAGTTCCTGTTTATTGTCCTGTGCGTGTTGTTTGAATATGTTGGTTGTGCTATTGCCTTACCCTTTTCAAGCTATTTTCACTAAAACCTCTCTTTTTCTCAAAAATTGTTTTAAAACTGTTCTTGCTCAAACTCCCCAACACTATGAGCACTTTCACTATATTCTTAGACATTAGGTTCCGCCCCTTTTGTGTGAGCATTGCTTTGGGACCCTTGAGCTCCCTCTGAACTTTGACACACAAGAGCTGGCCTTTCCACACTGCACTTACTCCATCTTGGCTATGAGATCTGGGTGTGAGCACTGCCCGGGATCCCTTGAGATCCTTAGGGAACTTTGACACACCTGGATTATGTGAAAGGTTGTGAACCAATGGCATTGAGAATCTGGAAACTTGGGCCTACTATGGAAGGCTCCCTATAGTTAACTTCTTCCTTTTCCTATTTTAATTATGTAATTCATATTCAAAGGCTTGTAATAATTTGTAAATATTATTCTGGGGCTGGATAGTGAAAATGGGTGGGGTATGCATGTTATAATATAAGTATGGGTAGATATCATGTTTCTCTAGGTTTATTTTCCCTATGTGCGCACTAGTAACCATGTCTAGGGATCAAGCATGCCATACATTTTGTCACTTATGTTGATACATCTGTGTTTCTTTCAGCATAAAATCCTCACTTAGAAAATCATGTTCATAGGATCAGTAATAACAATGAAAAATTGCTATCATGTGATTCTGAAAATGTAATCTAGATCCTGCCTTAAACGAGTGTTAACAAATCTGCAATACTTTGCCATGTTACACGTAGAGACCATGTTCTAGGTAAACAACTAATAAATAGGCCACTCTCATACTTGCTGTAGATTTTGAAAGCATGTTCAACTACTGTAACTGCATACATTTAGAAGATCTTGCCTAGGAATTTTGCATACAAACCATTCTGTATGTGCATATTAGACATCATGTTTTAGGATCTCATTCAACGCCTTGTTTAACTATTGATGCATGAGAAAGGCCTAACAAATAGTCCCCCCATGTTTTCTTAACTGGTATTAATTCCACATTTTTTCTAAGTACGACATGTTTAGGCAACACAACTCAAACAGTTTCTTTAATAATCTGGGTAATTACTGAGCCTTATTCCTACGCCTAGTCAAGCCTTAGGTGGTTGAATCATTAAACTGAGAATTTTCCTTTCCTGTGTATGTTGCTCAATGCCTAATAGGTTCTTTTTAATCAGTAGGGAAAACTGATTAGGGTTTTCTAACTAATAAAAAAAATAACTTGCATGTTTGTTTATCTTCTGAACCCACTTAGACACCATATCTTAGGTTTCTAAATCTAAATACTGTCCTTACTTGTGTTTGAGTCGTGATGTTATGTGCATTATCTACGGAGGTAAATTTGAGCCTCTTACATGCTCCTATGTGTTCCCATTTACTGTAGTCCTATGTGTTCTTTATTTGTCGCCTTAGAATTTTACCTTTCAAACCTGAGGGTCTGTCTAGTACCTCCCTTTATGATAGCAGCCCTAACCTCCTCTAGGACTAATAGGAAGGGGCGGGTAACAGCACGCAATAGAGTTCGTGACCAACACACGCTTTAGTTACCTTCACGGGGTGGGAAAGGGTAGAATATGGATATGATGACCGATGCGTTAATACCACGTGTAGCCCCTCTTTGAGGAGTGTCATACCGGGTATTGCATTGATGTGATCCATATTATTACAAACCTAGGATATCCTTTACTTTACATGTTCAGACGGTAACTCTTTTTTAAACTTAGCTTTTCTATAACTGTTTTCAAACACCTTGTATGTTTAAGGACTTAAACCCCTTCTTATTTGAGCCTTTATTTGTTTGTTTGCTAAATCGTACAAATTCACAAAAGCTATTTGGCCGGGAACCACATTTGTGGATCCTGAGGGGTGCCTAACACCTTCCCTGTGGGCTAATTTCAAGCCTTTACCCTATCTCTAGTTAACAACGTAGTTGTAAATGAACCCCTTAGGTGACCTAACGCACATTTAAAATCGTTAGGTGGCGACTCTCAAAAAATGCAAACCCCTTCCCAAAAGGAAAGATTTGTCTCAACCCAAATGTCCTGAACCCGATCTCCGCAAGGAAAAAGGGGGCGCGACACTTTCTTGAGCTCGGGAGTCAACCCCGCGCTTAGGTATACCTTTCATTCAGGAAGGTCCTCGATCATTATGACTTGTTACAGCTCTTTGACCGTCGACCTGGTGGCGTCGGAATCATCGGGTATTATGAAGGATCGACGGATCCAGTAATCATCGTCCATGTACGTTCCATGTTTCTCCGATTGAGTCGAGGCTGGTGCCTATGGTTGCTATTTTCCCTCCTGCTTTCTTTTGACTACGAACCCTTTGTTGATGGGGGCGCCGATACTAGTATCACTTCATAGACCGGAAACAACTTTTTGGCGGCATGTTGTTCCCCATACACCATTTTCACTCATTCCGCTGTTGGGAATTTCAGAACTTGGTGAAGGGTTGAGGGGACCACCCTCATGTTATGAATCCAGGGTCGTCTGAGTGGGGTGTTGTATCTCATATCGCCCTCGATCACATGGAACTTTGCTTCTTGAACGGTTCTGGCTACGTTCACTGGCAAGATGATTTCACCCTTGGTAGTTTCACTCGCCATGTTGAAGCCATTGAGAACCCGAGTTGCAGGCACAATCTGATCCTGCAGGCCGAGTTGCTCCAAGACCCTCTATCGAATAATGTTGGCCGAGCTCCCTGATCAATTAAAACACGTTTAACCTGATTTTATTCATAAGAATAGAGATTACCAGTGTATCATTGTGGGGTTGTCAGATCCCCTCGGCTTCCTCGTCATTGAAAGACAAGGTCCCTTCTGGTACATAGTCTCGAATTCGCTTTTCTCTGGTGGTCGACACCTTAGTACGTTTGAACACGGGTCCCTGTGGAATGTCGACCCCACCAACATCATGTGAATCACATGTTGTGGTTCTTCCTGTTCGTTCTTCCTGTTTATGTCCCTGTCTCTGAATTGGTTTTTAGCTCGGTCGCTCAAGAATTCTCGAAGGTAGCCCTCGATGAACAGACGGGCTACCTCCTCCCTAAGATGTTTGCAGCCCTCCCTAAACGGCTTGGTGAGCGATATATAGGATAATTCATCTAATTTGAACGATCATGTTATGTTATGTTATCTAATCAGATGATTGAGCAGATTCTAATCCTAGATCTTACCAACAAGAAATCTTATGGCAAATATTGCACAACTCATTCGTATTGCCAGAGTTTTCCAAATTCAGTTTGTACACAATATGTTGATCTATTAGTTAGTAAGCAAAAGGATAAGAAGATCTAACACACCAGATGCTGGCTCTGGAAATAACCAATTTGAATCTCACATATGAAACAGTCTACGTCTAATTCCATAAGGTATTTATTACTTTCCATCAGCATATGTATCGAATAACTCTGTCCATTAAAATTTAAATATATGAGAATAAATCACTTAATATTGTTGCCTCCACTAGAATTTAATTTATTTTAAATTGTGAGACCGAATAGTTAATTCTCAATCTACTTTATTATCCACTAAACCACTCACTTGAGTGCAGAGTTTATGTACTATGTATCTTTCACATATTTATTCAGACCAACAAATAGTTACTGTTATTATATACGTACTTTTAGGGGTGGCTGCACATTGGTTGAAGCGATGTTATCCGACAACGTTTTATCGGAAAAAATTATTAAATATTTACACTAATATTCTGCAAAAATAAAACATTATATATAATGATGAAAATGCTTATTAGCAAAGAGTACTTCTTAGTTCACTGATCAAGCTCATATTTGGCCTTGTAAAGGTCCTAGGTTTGAAGTTGGACCTAGATATTTATTTTTTAAACATCTTGGAGCGAGCATTTTTGTAAAATTTGAGGTAAGTAGAATCAAACCTACAACTCCATCTGCAATAATATTCAACTAAATCATTGTGTCAAGACTTTTGACATGTTGAAAAATGATATTCAATAACACTTATTATTTATATATAAATATGACACCACTTGCAAAAAGTTATGCGTACTACGACCCATCGTACTTTATATCTTACAAGTGACACAAAGATCAGAAGGAGAAGGAGATGGTAATTAGAGTAAAAATGCAATAAAATTAAAAAAAATTACAACATATGAGATTCAAATCAGTCAACGTGGAGTCAAGCATCTTTTAAATGGAGATTTAGAACTCGGCCGTCGACAATACCCACAACCTGGCAATTTTCTGCAGTCAAAATTAATATCACAACGATCCCAACAACGTTGAGTATATGTAAGACTATTTGGTAGCAAAATCTTTTCAATGAACTCTACTTCAAAAGGTAAGTCTCGGGAAGCCATTGCTCGAGTGTTTGAGGACCAAAACGAATGAACTGCATAATAACAAGAGTTTAAGTTATATATACCGTCAGTATAAATTATTTTTTTAAATTACTTTACAAAGGGAATAAAAGAAGATGAAGTTACTGACCTGTTAGTACCATAAGGAGAAAACAAAAAAAGAAAGAGAGATTGTGAGATAGGCACTTTTTGGTCATGTTAACAAGAGTTTGGATTTGGAACTGATTGTGAGAAGAAGAGCTAATTAATTGTGTGAGTGGATTTTCTTGATTGATGAAAGGACATATATAAAGCCTCTTCAAATTGTAAAAATATAAAAATATATCTATCTAAAAACCTTACAATATAGTAGTATATTATTGGTTATTATAAGTCAATCTTCTTAGGTGCTTCCATAGTAAAGCCACCACTAAAATAAAATGTAATGGATCACAGACGGAATCAGGATTTGAAGCAGGTACGAAATTTTAATCATTTTAAATTATTGGTTTCTAAATTAATAATTTATATATATCAAATAAATATTTTAAAACAAATATAATGTTCGAACCAAAACTATCAGGTTTGGCTGAATCCGCTCTCGACACTCTAGCTCGGCTCCTTTAATAGATCAAAGAAAAGCCGCCGTTAAAATAATGTATTTTATAAAGCACTTCCAACTCATTGACTAATCGGCGGTCTTTCAATAAAAAATAATATGTGCTATAATAATCTTGTATCAAACAATTAATTCTTAATAATAAAAGTGATTCATTCTTGGCTGCTTTATATATTAGCAGCCGGAGAGAGAATGCACATGGGACACTAGCAATGGATAATATAGGTTTTAAGAAAGATATTTTAAATATTAAAACAATTTTAAAAGCCTATATATGTGTAGTCTTTCATTAACCAAGAAAATACACTCACACAATTAGCTCTTCTTCTCAAAAATCCAAACTCTTTTAAAATGGCTCACAAGCTCGCTTTCTTTTTTTGTGTTCTTCTTGTGGCACTAACTGGTGAGTAACTTCATCATCCCTTATTCACTTTTTATATACAGTATAATTGAGATTTTTATACGAATATAACTTTTATACATGGATTATATACTGATCATATACAATTATACACATGAAAAAAGGGCAGCATGTGCACTAAGTTCTCGCTATGCGCGGGGTTCGGAGAGGGGTCGGACCACAAGGGTCTATTGTTATGTGTTGTCCTGATTTTCTTACGAATTACCATATTTAGATTTTCTATCTGATGAAGGAAAGGGCAACATATTTATCATAACTGGGTTTTTCTTTTTGTAGAAGGAAATTATAATTCTTCCATGGCTAGTCCTTTTCTTTGTAGGAAAAGATTTAGACTTCTATAAATTGAGGATCATTTTTTCTCATTCAGTAGCATCCACAATGTAGTCATATGGGGTTTGAGAGTCGTGTTTAGGGGGGAAACTTTACGGGACAAGTGTTAGTGTGTCACTTGTGTTTGCCTCTTCGTAAGGTTGTTCTCTCGATATTTTGTACTCTCTCTTTATTATAGTGGATTGCTCATCACCGTCGTGAACGTAGGTCTAATGACCGAACCACGTTAAATGTTTGTGTCTCTTTTGGTAGATTTCTCTTTGCTTGTCTGATTTATCTTCGTTTAATTAATTGTTGCGTTACTAGCTTCCGCATGACACCTGATTTTTCAGTCCTAACATCTATTACATGGAAACAACTTTACCAGTTAGGCCAAGGCACCCCTTCCACACACAATTATCACATATTATATGAATTAAACTTATGTTATTCATTTGTCGATTGTTTTAAGTTTAAGCGATTGGATGGGTAGGTAGCTATTTAGGTTAATTCATCGTATAATTATGTATTTCTACTTATATTAAATTGGTTGATCATGTTGTGCAGTTCATTCAAACACTCGGGCAATGGCGGTGCGAGACTTACCTTTAGAAGAAGAGATGATTGAGCAAATTCTAGTACCAGATCTTACTAATAAAAAAGGATGTTACAACCTCTGCAAATCTGATGCAAATTGTAATAACAAAGGTTCAGACTGTAGACAATGTCGAACAGCACATAATCATTATGATATTACAATGAGATGTTATCCCAGGATTTGAATCTCATATGATAAAAATGATTTTACACAAATAACCGGTCGAATTAATAAATGTATTTCTTTTTCTTTTTTTGGTTTTTTTGCTTTTACTTGCTCCGTTTTAAGCTTTGTGTCATTTGTAAGGTAAAAAATACAAGTGATTATATATTTTTTTCCTTAAATGCATTTAATCTAGCACTTTTATTATTTCCTTGAATTACACCAACAACTCTCCTAACTAAAGTGATTTCATTGCTAAATAAGTCAAGGCCACTCTTCACAATCAAGTTATAAATATGACATGCACATCTAACATGAAATATTTCAGGAAGTGGTGAGGGTAGATGCAATTTTAGTAATGTAATAGCAGCATTGTTGTTAGAAGCATTATCAAATGACATACACAAAACTTTTTCTACAAGATTATAAAATATAGTATGACTTTGATCTTCATCATATTTAAAAGCAATAATACGTTTTTGCATACAAAAATATCATCTATCCAATGACATGTAACAGTCAAATAATCATTTCCATTTACAGCACGACCAATATCAGAAGTAAGAGAAACTCTACAAGAAAGACTGGCGAACAAATAACGTATATATGTCTAATATTGTCCATAAATCCTAAAGATATCAGATCTACAAGTACTTCTAAGAATACATTTAAACATAGGGTTATAAATTCTTTGAATACAAGTAACAAGATATGGTGAAGAAGAAAAACTAAAAGGTAAATAATCTAAAACAATCATTTTAGCTAATTTTTCCGGATCTTTCTTAATATTGTATTTACCAAACAACCCCCAGTGCTCGGGTTAAGTTTTTGTTGCCAATCTTCCTCATCTACTCCCCAATCAAGAGGGTGGTCATCTACCATGTGCCTACGAAGTTGACCCGTTCCCCCATTTTTACCGGGCTCATGTTTATAAACTTCCTTACATATTCTACATCTTACATAAGTTTTTTCATTATCTAGTCTATCAAAAAAATTCCAACACTTACTTCTTAATCTTCTATTCTTCTTAATAGGGAAGGGAGGCTTACTTGTTCCACCCCTAATATTTTGTGTTTGACTAACATTACCGGGTATAGGTGGTGGTGTTTCAAGATTACCAAGTGATTGAATATCATCTAAAATATCATCTAAATCATCATCTATACCATAATTTTCTTGAAGTCGCTCATAATCTACATTTACATTTTCGGGTGAACTTTCAGAAACATGTGTAAAGCTACCAGAAGAACCAACACCGGCTCTTGATCTTTTGGAATTTTTTTTACCACCACCTCTACTAGTGCAAGTTTTTTTGGCCGCTCTAAGAAAATCCATTATGTAATTTAAATTAAGAAATTTAAATAATAATTCTAAATAATAAAGAGAAAGGGATGGAACGAGTGTACTGGGATTCCAAATGCCGCACTAATTTTGATATAGAAAGTAGAAACTCAAACTTCAATTGATAACTTGATTCTTGATAGTTGATGTCACACTTCATTTGAATAATTGAATTAGAAATTTATAATATTTGATAATAATACTTTTGTAATGACTAAACTAAATATTTGATGAAAAATTTGAAAATTGAAAACTTGAAATAATGAGTAATTGAGAATATTATCAAGAGAGAATTGAGAGAGAATTAGAGAGAAAATGAATTGAATTGTGAGGAATAATGAAGAAGAAAAGGGGCTACTTATAATTTTTAAAAGGCTACAATTGTAATTTAGAAATTATTAGGGGTGGNAATAAAGGGGCTGTTTTGGGCAGACATGGTCGTTGGCCAACGGTCCTTTTTGGAATTTGACCGTTGGCAACGGTCAGATTTTAAAAAAAAAAAAAAAATTACCTGTTAACGGGCTGAACCGGGTTGTAGCCCGTTAAGAACCCATTAAGGGCTTAACGGGTTGTAGCGGGTTCGGTGCACTGTTCCAAAAAATCTGTACGTTTAAAACCCGCTCCCCGCCCAACCCGTCCCAACCCGTCTTATTATGCTACAGTAACGGGATGGACCGGGTTGAACCGGGTTGTTAACGGGTCAGCCCAGCCCGATTAACAGCTTGAGCTGAGAGTCTATCAAAAATAACTCCTTGACCCTCATATATATAGGTCAGGAGTAAGATTTGCATATATGTTATCCTTCCTAAATGTCACTTGTAAGATTATATTGGCTTTAGTTTTGTTATTATTGTTATTTTCATTATTATTATTATAGTTTCAAATATTAGTCAAATTAACTCTGCGGAAAAAAAAAATTGCGTAATTTGTGACGGGTAAAATAAACTTATCGATCAAAGAAAATGTGCCACTAAAGTAGTGCATTCATTCAAATACAACTTGGATGGGCAGCTAACAACTAGGGCTAGCGCGCTTTTTTCTATAATAAACGTGAGTCCTTTATATATTATTTTCGTTGGACTATTTTAATTGATTTTTGGCTATTTTAATATATATTAAATAATTTATTTTTTAGCATTATGGGGCACCAAGAGTGGATAACTATAAAAGTTTTAAGATATATATATATATATATAGCCTTTCATCAATCAAGAAAATCCACACACACAATTAATTAGCTCTTCTTCTCACAAAAATTAGCTACTCAAAACTTTATAAAACATGGCTAAAAAATGCTTATCTCACAAACCCTCTTTCTTATTTGTTATTGTTATCGATTTGTATTGCTGTAAACTAAATAAAACAATAAATTTTCTGAAAAGCAGAAACAGAAAGTTACTAGAACTAGAACGTTAAAATAATTTCTGAAAAGCAGTATAGGAATAAATCGAGCCCATTGAATACACAGTGTGTCCTTAAGAAAATTATTCCCCTCAAGTATCCGAGGTTTTGGAATATATCCTCTCAGGATAGAACGATTTAACTCACCGGGGTGTTAGTACCAAAAACGTCGATGAACAACGAACTACTCGAAGGCTGTAAAACACACTGGACTTTTTATGTGCAGAATAAGAAGAAGAAGATCAGAAAATTTCGTAAGTAATATTCTGGATTTTGAAGGAATATTTATAGCCAATTTGGCACTGTTTCTGAAAAGGTTTGCAACCTCTCAGAACAACCACAACTGTTGAAACAGGTGGGAAAATATTGCGGGAAAAATAAAACGGATTTAAAATAATTCGGGAAAGAAAACGGACCGGACCGGGTCGCGGGTAATGGATTATTTCGGATTGAATTTTTGTTAATTAATTAAATTAATTAATTAGTTAAATATTTAAAAAGAATTTTTTCCAAAAAGATTAATCAATCAATCGTTGACGAAATCCGAAGCTGAAGCCGAAGCCGAGCCGAGCGAGCGACGACGACGACAGCGTGAGGCTTGCCTTATTCTAAACTCTTTAAGAGTTAAAAGATGAGCTTCTCTATATATACACATAGATTTTCTTCCCTTCTACCAATGAGGAACAAAGTGAATTAGTAAAGTGAATTAATACAAAATTTCACTTCCCTCCATTTCTTTTCTCATCATTTTTCATTCACGCCTCTTTTTTGTTATTAATAACAAAAACTCAACAATCCCCCGCATGAATAGGGAATGTCTATAAAATAAAAGAAATGCACGGACGCGTGTGTGTTTTACATGCAAGAGTTAATTGCATTTGGATAAGTAAGTTTCTCTTTGAACTTTCCGTAGTGAACTTATATCGGATATACTCGTTCAATCGGTAGATTTGATATCTTTGAACCGTCGAGCTTTGTTTTATACCTAGACAACATAAGTCACACATTCAATCCTTAACCATCTATGTTTCTCATGGTTGTGTTCGTTTCAGCAATGAACACCGCCTGGTTTCATGAGTGCTTAGAGAATAGGACTTTACTTTCATTCCCCTTGAAGCGGCTTACACTTCACACTCACATAGATGATTCCTAAATGTGTAATCCTAAAGACACACTATCTGGTCATATCCTGCCAGACTTAGCAAATCATTAAAAAAGCTTTAAGCTTTATTGACTCATCAAAAAGCCTTAATGCTTTACCTTGATTTTGAACATTGTTTTCATCACGAGAATGGGTTGAGTTATTTGACAATGTTGAACNCTTTTGGAATTTTTTTTACCACCACCTCTACTAGTGCAAGTTTTTTTGGCCGCTCTAAGAAAATCCATTATGTAATTTAAATTAAGAAATTTAAATAATAATTCTAAATAATAAAGAGAAAGGGATGGAACGAGTGTACTGGGATTCCAAATGCCGCACTAATTTTGATATAGAAAGTAGAAACTCAAACTTCAATTGATAACTTGATTCTTGATAGTTGATGTCACACTTCATTTGAATAATTGAATTAGAAATTTATAATATTTGATAATAATACTTTTGTAATGACTAAACTAAATATTTGATGAAAAATTTGAAAATTGAAAACTTGAAATAATGAGTAATTGAGAATATTATCAAGAGAGAATTGAGAGAGAATTAGAGAGAAAATGAATTGAATTGTGAGGAATAATGAAGAAGAAAAGGGGCTANGGTGCACTGTTCCAAAAAATCTGTACGTTTAAAACCCGCTCCCCGCCCAACCCGTCCCAACCCGTCTTATTATGCTACAGTAACGGGATGGACCGGGTTGAACCGGGTTGTTAACGGGTCAGCCCAGCCCGATTAACAGCTTGAGCTGAGAGTCTATCAAAAATAACTCCTTGACCCTCATATATATAGGTCAGGAGTAAGATTTGCATATATGTTATCCTTCCTAAATGTCACTTGTAAGATTATATTGGCTTTAGTTTTGTTATTATTGTTATTTTCATTATTATTATTATAGTTTCAAATATTAGTCAAATTAACTCTGCGGAAAAAAAAAATTGCGTAATTTGTGACGGGTAAAATAAACTTATCGATCAAAGAAAATGTGCCACTAAAGTAGTGCATTCATTCAAATACAACTTGGATGGGCAGCTAACAACTAGGGCTAGCGCGCTTTTTTCTATAATAAACGTGAGTCCTTTATATATTATTTTCGTTGGACTATTTTAATTGATTTTTGGCTATTTTAATATATATTAAATAATTTATTTTTTAGCATTATGGGGCACCAAGAGTGGATAACTATAAAAGTTTTAAGATATATATATATATATATAGCCTTTCATCAATCAAGAAAATCCACACACACAATTAATTAGCTCTTCTTCTCACAAAAATTAGCTACTCAAAACTTTATAAAACATGGCTAAAAAATGCTTATCTCACAAACCCTCTTTCTTATTTGTTATTGTTATCGATTTGTATTGCTGTAAACTAAATAAAACAATAAATTTTCTGAAAAGCAGAAACAGAAAGTTACTAGAACTAGAACGTTAAAATAATTTCTGAAAAGCAGTATAGGAATAAATCGAGCCCATTGAATACACAGTGTGTCCTTAAGAAAATTATTCCCCTCAAGTATCCGAGGTTTTGGAATATATCCTCTCAGGATAGAACGATTTAACTCACCGGGGTGTTAGTACCAAAAACGTCGATGAACAACGAACTACTCGAAGGCTGTAAAACACACTGGACTTTTTATGTGCAGAATAAGAAGAAGAAGATCAGAAAATTTCGTAAGTAATATTCTGGATTTTGAAGGAATATTTATAGCCAATTTGGCACTGTTTCTGAAAAGGTTTGCAACCTCTCAGAACAACCACAACTGTTGAAACAGGTGGGAAAATATTGCGGGAAAAATAAAACGGATTTAAAATAATTCGGGAAAGAAAACGGACCGGACCGGGTCGCGGGTAATGGATTATTTCGGATTGAATTTTTGTTAATTAATTAAATTAATTAATTAGTTAAATATTTAAAAAGAATTTTTTCCAAAAAGATTAATCAATCAATCGTTGACGAAATCCGAAGCTGAAGCCGAAGCCGAGCCGAGCGAGCGACGACGACGACAGCGTGAGGCTTGCCTTATTCTAAACTCTTTAAGAGTTAAAAGATGAGCTTCTCTATATATACACATAGATTTTCTTCCCTTCTACCAATGAGGAACAAAGTGAATTAGTAAAGTGAATTAATACAAAATTTCACTTCCCTCCATTTCTTTTCTCATCATTTTTCATTCACGCCTCTTTTTTGTTATTAATAACAAAAACTCAACAATCCCCCGCATGAATAGGGAATGTCTATAAAATAAAAGAAATGCACGGACGCGTGTGTGTTTTACATGCAAGAGTTAATTGCATTTGGATAAGTAAGTTTCTCTTTGAACTTTCCGTAGTGAACTTATATCGGATATACTCGTTCAATCGGTAGATTTGATATCTTTGAACCGTCGAGCTTTGTTTTATACCTAGACAACATAAGTCACACATTCAATCCTTAACCATCTATGTTTCTCATGGTTGTGTTCGTTTCAGCAATGAACACCGCCTGGTTTCATGAGTGCTTAGAGAATAGGACTTTACTTTCATTCCCCTTGAAGCGGCTTACACTTCACACTCACATAGATGATTCCTAAATGTGTAATCCTAAAGACACACTATCTGGTCATATCCTGCCAGACTTAGCAAATCATTAAAAAAGCTTTAAGCTTTATTGACTCATCAAAAAGCCTTAATGCTTTACCTTGATTTTGAACATTGTTTTCATCACGAGAATGGGTTGAGTTATTTGACAATGTTGAACCGTCATTCATAACTTTGTTTGATCTCTTTGAACATAGCTCTTGGGATCTCCAGTCTGCTAGGTAGAGTTACCGCCATAATGACTTGTCCTACGCCTTAACCCCATTCCCTTTGATGATCTTTCAACTGCCTCTCTGGATAGGTCTTTTGTAAGTGGATCCGAGACGTTATCTCTTGACTTTATGTAGTCAATTGTGATAACACCACTAGAAAGTAGTTGTCTAACGGTATTACGTCTCCGTCGTATATGACGAGATATTCCGTTATACATTATGCTCATTGCCCTGACTATTGCCGCTTGACTATCACAATGTATACAAATAAGTGCCAAAGTTTTGGGCCAAAATCCAAGAAATTCCGGAGCCATTCAGCTTCTTCACCGGCCTTATCTAAAGCTATAAATTCAGATTCCATTGTAGAACGGGCGATGCACGTTTGTTTGGATGATTTCCAAGACACTGCTCCACCCCTAGTTGTGAAAACATATCCACTCGTGGATTTAACTTCAGATAATCCGGTGATCCAATTTGCATCACTATATCCCTCGATCACGGAGGGATATTTGTTATAATGCAATGCATAATTTTGGGTATGTTTCAGATACCCCAAAACTCGTTTCATTGACATCCAATGTATATGATTGGTACTTGTAAACCGAATTAGTTTGCTAATTGTCACAACCCGAAATTCCACCTTTCAGACCGTGACTGCGTCTAACGTTGAACCCGCTAGACAAGCCAACGTACACAATACTTTGACATTTATAAAAACAACGTAACAGTAATAAATCCAATTAACCTTCCAATCTCTACTGGAATATCTCATTTTTCCTTAACTTTCAGCCTTTACCGAACATTTCCAAATTACTTCAAAAGTTTTTACAGCAGAAAAGTAATAATATTCCCAAAACAAAATATGAAATGTAAAAGGTAACAACATCGCAAATATCCCAAACTCGGGGTGTCACAACCTCACGAACTAACTAACTGAGTGCTAAATACAAAGTCTGAAAGAAATGCATAATTGTTTTGGAGCTAGAAGAAAAAGGCAAGACAATGAGGAAATCCAAATGTAAGAGAGACACCAAGGCCCACGAACGTCAGCGGGTATACCTTGAAGCTCTGGGTGGACTNATGAGTAAGTGCCGAACCTAACCTCGGCCGAAGTAGTGGCGAGGCTAGACTTGACATTAACGATAACCTGTCCTAATCTACAACAGGTAACAGGGAAAATACTAGACAAGGGATAAGCAAGCAAGTAAGGGATATGGGAGCAGTAAAAGGGGGGACGAGTGAAATAAAGCAGTCACATTGACAGATAGAGTGATTCAGAGAAACAATCCAACATAAACGACAACGAAAACAATATAAATGTCAGAAAAGTAAACAATGGCACGGCATCACCCTTCGTGCTTTTACTCTCTTCCTCACAATGCAATGTAATCAAATATCATGGCACGACATCCCCCTTCGTGCTTTACACTCTTCCTCACTATGCAATGAAATCAAGTATCATGGCACGGCATAAAACCCTTCGTGATTTACACTCTTCCTCACCAACAATATCAGATAAATGGAAAGGAGTACAGCATAGTGGAAATAAGTAATTCAGAACACCCGGCAAGGGGGAAACATCAAGTAGTAACTCAAGAAATGCCCGGCAAGGGTCTCAGCTATAACCAATTACCTCAATCACGTACTCTACACTTGTATTACCA
>ML295373.1:34617-56927 GCA_005239495.1 Nicotiana undulata
CAATGGAGGAAAAGTAGACTCAAGGCTCGAAAATGGAGGTTGGGGATGGAGGAGAGGGCTGGACTTGAAGAATTCCCGTGTTTGATATTCTGTCTTGGACTTGAGAATTTAACTAGGCGAAATCCTTCTCTGCGATCGCGGAGAAGGGAATGCGATCGCGGAGTAGGACCTGGTTGGTGAAACACGATCGCAGAAAGGAGTCATGCGATCGCAGAGAACGCTGGGCTAAACTACTGCGATCGCGAAGGGTAGAGTGCAATCCCAAAGCTTCTAGAATCACATCACTGTGATCGCGGAGCATAAGTTGCGATCGCTGAGAGCATCTGAGACCCCCTAACCACCTAACATTGTGCGATCTCAGGAGGACCTACGCGATCGCACTGAACAAAACCAGACACCAGAAACACCAGCAAACACCAGATATTTTTGACCTTAAACTCACCCCGTTAGCTACCCGAAACTCACCCGAGCCCTCGGGTCCCAAAACCAAAAACACACACGTCTCCCAATACATCCTACGGACTTGTTCAAGCTTTTAAATCATCAAAATATCATCAAAAACACGGAATTAAACCTCAAAACTCTTAGAAATTTCTTAAACTTCATAAACTTCTAAATTTCCCATTTTTAATCCGAATCACGTCATTTCAAGTCCGTTTTACACCAAATTTCACAGATAAGTCACATAACATATAATAAACCTGTTCCGGGCTCCGGAACCATAATACGGGCCCGGCAACACGGTTTTCACATAATTATTCATTTTCAAAATCCTTTATTATTTTCAGAAAACAATTTTCTTTAAAAATTCATTTCTCGGGCTTGGGACCTCGGAATTCGATTCCGAGCATATGCCCAAGTCCCATATTTTCCTACGGACCCTCCGGGACCGTCGAATCACGGGTCCGGGTCCGTTTACCAGAAATGTTGACCAAAGTCAACTATATTCATTTATTAATTATCAAAACTCATTTTTAATCAAATTTTCACATAATAGCTTCCCGGCTACACGCCCATGCTGCGCACGCATATCGAGGTGAGACTAACGGAGGCTCTCGGAGCCTCGAAACACAGATATAGCTTAAATTACGTAAGATGACCTTTTGGGTCATCACACTAATAGCACATGTTATATCCGACCGCGTACAATTCATGATATACATAAAACTTTCCAATACTCTTGCATAATCCAGTTGTGAGTCACTTTCACATTCATTCTTTTGAAGTGCATAACTCACGTCGATTGGAGTCTTGGCAATTTTGAAATCCAAATACTTGAACTTGTCAAGTACCTTTTCAATGTAGTGAGACTGTGATAACGCTAGACCTTGTGGAGTTTTGTGAATTATGATTCTAAGATCACATCAGCAACTCTTAAGTCTTTCATGTCAAATTTGCTAGCCAACATGCGCTTTGTAGCATTTATATCTGCCATACTTTTGCTCATTATCAACATGTCATCAACATATAAACAAACAATGACTTCATGATCTGGAGTGTTTTTAATGTAAACACATTTGTCGCACTCGTTGATTTTAAATCCACTTGCCAACATTGTTTGGTCAAATTTGGCATGCGTTGTTTGGGTGCTTGTTTAAGTCCATAAAGCGACTTAACAAGTTTTCACACTTTCTTTTCTTTACTAGGAACCACAAAACCCTCAGGTTGTTCCATGTAAATCCCTTCCTCCAATTCTCCATTTAAGAAAGTTGTTTTAACATCCATTTGATGGATTTGAAGACCATACACGGCCGCTAGTGTCACTAACACCCTAATAGATGTTATCCTCGTTACTAGCGAGTAAGTGTCAAAGCAATCAAGGCCTTCCTTTTGTCTATAACCTTTGACAACAAGTCTTGCCTTATATTTGTCAATAGTGCCACCAGTTTCACTTTCCGTTTAAAGATCCATTTCGAACCTAAAGGCTTATTTCCCGGAGGAAGATAAACCAATTCCCATGTATGATTATCCAAAATTGATTGAATCTCACTATTGACTGCCTCTTTCCAAAACACTGAATCAGAAGACGACATAGCTGCTTTAAAAGTTTGAGGTTCATTTTCAAGCAAGAATGTCACAAAATCTTGTCCAAAGGAAGTAGATGTTCTTTGACGTTTGCTACGTCTTGGATCTTCTACACTTGGAGTATTTTCCTTTGGTTCTTCCCGAGGTCGTTTAGGTCTTTCACTTAACGACTCGCATTCAGTTTTATACGGATAAATACTTTCAAAGAATTCAGCACTATCTGATTCCATTACCATATTAACATGAATCTCGGGATTATCAGATTTATGGGCCAATACCGACATGGTTTACTATTTGTAGCATATCCAATAAAAACGCAATCTACTATTTTTTGTCTGATTTTAACCTTTTAGGTAAAAGAACTTGTACCTTTGCTAGACACCCCCACACTTTGAAATATTTCAAGTTGGATTTTCTTCCTTTCCATTTTCATATGGAATAGATTGCGTTTTATTGTGGGGTACTCTGTTGAGTATTCGGTTAGCTGTAAGGATAGCTTCCCCCACAAACTCTGCGGTAATCCAGAACTTATTAATAAAGAATTCATCATTTTCTTTAATGTCCGATTTTTCCTTTCCGCAATTCCGTTGGATTGAGGTGTGTAAGGTGTAGTAGTTTGATGGATAATTCCATATTCCGAACATATTTCTGCAAACGGAGATTCATATTCTCCACCTCTATCACTTCTAATCATTTTGATCTTNATGCAGTAGTTTGATGGATAATTCCATATTTCGAACATATTTCTGCAAACGGAGATTTATATTTCCCACCTCTATCACTTCTAATCATTTTGATATTTTTATTCAATTGATTCTCCAATTCATTCTTGTATTGCTTAAATGCTTCATCCTTACTATTAAGAAAATAAACATAACAATATCGAGTGCAATCGTCAATAAAAGTAATAAAATACTTTTTCCCACCTCGAGATGGTGTCAACTTCATATCGCAAATGTCAGTATGAATTAAGTCTAAAGGACTTGAATTCCTTTCAACAGACTTATACGGATGTTTTACAAACTTAGATTCAACACATATTTGACATTTTGATTTATTACACTCGAATTTAGGCAATACTTCTAAATTAATTAACTTCCGCAAGNAGAAATTTTGTTCATATTGTTAACAACCATTACATTGAGTTTGAAAAGACCCTCCGTGAGGTGGCCTTTTCCGACATACATTTCATTCTTGCTTATAACAACTTTATCAGAAACAAATACACATTTGAATCCATTCTTCACAAGTAAATAATTAGAAACTAAATTCTTCCTAATAGTAGGAACATGAAGAACGTTGTTGAGCGTTAACACCTTGCCGGAAGTCATCTTTAGGAATATCTTCCCATAACCTTCAATCTTGGATGTTGAATTATTTCCCATGGAAATCTCTTCTTCGGGACCAGCAGTAGAGTAAGTTGCAAATGCTTCTTTGACAGCACAAACATGTCAAGTGGCTCTAGAGTCAATCCACCACTCCTTTGGATTTCCAACTAAGTTGCATTCCGAAAGCATTGCACAAAGATCATCAATGTCATCATTCTTCTCCACTATGTTGGCATGTCCCTTCTTCTTATCCTTTTTCGGGAGACGACAATCAGGGGCGTTGTGACCAACTCTCCCATAATTATGGCAGTTGCCCTTGAATTTCTTTTTGTTTTGCTCCTTAGTCTGTCCAGAAGATCTCTTCCTCTTCTTACTTTTTGGAGCAGTCTCCTCAACGATATTAGCTCCCATGATCGTTGAATTTCTTAGCTGTTTTGTTGTCTTCCTCAACCTTGAGACGAATAACAAGATCTTCCAACTTCATTTCTTTGCGCTTGTGCTTAAGATGGTTCTTGAAATCTCTCCACGAAGGAGGCAACTTTTCAATCATTTCATCCACTTGAAATGCTTCATTCACGACCATACCTTCAGCAATAAGGTCGTGAAAAATAAGTTGAAGCTCCTGAACTTGGGTTCCCATAGTTTTGTTGTCTATCAATTTATAGTCTAGAAACTTGGCAACCACGAACTTCTTCAAGCATGCATCTTCTGTCTTGTACTTCTTCTCAACTGCGTCCCATAATTCTTTCGAAGTATTCATCGCATTGTACACATTGTAAAAGTCGTCCTTTAAAGCGCTTAGGATATAGCCTTTGCAAAGAAAATCTGCCTGCTTCCATGCCTCAACAATCATGGACTTCTCATTGTTCGGCATGTCCGCAGCAGGCACTGGAGGTTCTTCACTAGTGAATTTCTACATACCAAGTGTGGTAATCCAGAAGAACACCCTTTGTTGCCATCCTTTGAAGTTGGCTCCAGAAAATTTTTCCGGTTTTTCTGCCGGTGGAACAACAGTCCGGCTTGACGAGGCTATCGTCGTTGCCGCAACAGCCGCAGAAGAATTTCCGTTATCAATTGCCATTTCTCACTGTCAACAACAGAAGAGTTCAATCAATGGCAAAACCAGAATAGTAAACAATACTGTAATTAACAATAAACAGTACGTATAATAAATAAAAGCCGAAGTTTTTATATACTGTTTTACAGAAAACGATGAAGTTTTTATGTTCTTCAAATCATTTTCTGAATTTCAAAACTCTGATGAAGTTTTTATATCTTCAAATAAGAATAATAAAATTCAGAAGGAGTAGAAAACCACACAGGTTTTAATCTCCACAGACAGAATACAGAATATAATAAAAAAATTCCTTAAGATTGTTATCAATATGTATTGCTGTAAAATAAATAAAACAATAAACTTTCTGAAAAACAGAAACAGAAAGTTAGTAGAACTAAAACGTCAAAATAAATTCAGGAAAACATTAGGAATAAACCGAGCTCAATGAATACACAGTGTGTCCTTAAGGAAATTATTCCCCTCGAGTACCCGAGATTATGGAATATATCCTCCCAGAATAGAACGATTTAACTCACCGGAGTGTTGGTACCAAAAACGCCGATGAACAACGAACCACTCGAAGGCTGTAAAACACACTGAAATTTTTATGTGCAGAATAAGAAGAAGAAGATCAAAAAAATTCGTAAGTAAATATTCTGGGATTTGAAGGAATATTTATAGCTAATTTGACACTGTTTCTGAAAAGGTTCGCAACCTTTCAGACCAGCCACAACTGTTGAAACAGATGGTGATACATTGCGGGAAAAACAAAACGGATTTAAAATAATCCGGGAAAGAAACCGGACCGGACCAGACCCCGGGTCATGGAGCGATATTGCCTTGCCCTCTGAAAAAATTGAACTTTAAACAAAAATTTTTGATTCAACCATCTCTTTGTCTACTTGAATCGGATATTTTGAATACCTTCTTCTTGACTCTTTAAGAGCTAAAAGATGAGCTTCTCTATATATAACATAGATTTTCTTTCCTTCTACCAATGAAGGACAAATACATTAGTAAAGTGAACTAATTCAAAATTTCATTTCCCTCCATTTCTTTTCCAACTATTTTCCATTCACGCCTTTTTTTGTTATTAATAACAAAAACCCAACAGTTGTTCTCCTTCTGACATTGACTGGTATGCTACTTCAATATCCTTTAATCTCTTTGTAAAATATTAATTATATATCTCTACTTATATTAATTAGTTTGGTTAATCATGTTAATGCAGTTCATTCATTTTGGTCCTCAAACAGTCAAGTGATGGCTTTGCGAAATTTACCATTAGAAGTAGAGATGATTAAGCAGATTTTAATCCCAGATATTATCAACCGAAAGAAAACTTGTCGAGAAAAATGCGTAACAGATGCTGATTGGTGTTCACAATGTCAATTTAATACTCCTAGGTCGAAGCATAAGTTATGTTTGGTTCGGAAATAATTACTAGCTTGAATCTCATATGTATACGTATTTTCTATGATTTTTTATTTTTATCTGTTGCTTTTGTGCCCGTGTCATTTGTATATATACAATGACATAGAAAAGGTGGATTGCTCTGATTATAAGCACCCTTCACTTTCCATCAAGAGGTTATGAGTTCGAGTCATCCAAGAACAAGGTGAGGAGTTCTTGGAGGAAAGGATGCCGAGGGTCATCCTCCGCAGACCTCACTTGTGAGATTATACTGGATTATTGTTATTATTGTTTGTTTACTATATAATAACTTTAATTTCTTGATGAATTTATTTCCGTATATTTTAATTTTTCTTAATAATTCTTAATAAATATTCTGATTCCGCCACTGCATCAAACATATGGCTAAGGAAATAAGGTAAAAACAAACAGATCAAGCTAGTAATTATAATTAGATTAAGACCATAGCAAGTTAACAAAACATTATTATAATTAGATTAAGACCATAGTAAGTTAACAAAACATTATTATAATTAGATTAAGACCATAGCAAGTTTACAAAACATTATTAACTAATACTACTGACTTTATCATTAGCAGAAAAAGGTGAAAAGTGAATTAATTCCTTCTTTTCCTCCCAAGGTTTTATAACCAATACAGCATCAAACATTTTCGGAGTTTCCGAGGAAACAGTTGCGGAGATTTTAAGGTAATATTTGATCCCAGAAACAACTTGTGTTTCTGCTTCTACAACCTCAGCAAAGCTCAAAAACTCAAGATTGTCCTCTTGCAATATCTGCTTGTACTTCCTTAAACTCCGGTTGTACTCTTCCACACAGTATTTTCCCAAATCTTGAATTTTTTTGTTTGTTTTTGCATCCTTGATTGGAGTTCTTCCCCCAACTTTTCGTCCAAGAACATTTGAAGGGGTTGAAGAAAATGTTGTTATTATGAAGAGGGTGATAAGAAGGGAAATGATTTTTGTGGATTTTGTCATATTTTATGATTGAATTTTGATGACCTGTTTGAGAGAAGAAAGGGAAGAGTGTAAGGATTTATATAGGGTTTTGAACAGTGGTGGAGAGCTGTTAGTCTTTTGTTTTAATTTGTTTAAATAATTTAATTCATACTAAATTTAATGAAGAAATAAACACGTCTCATAAGATGAAACAAAGAAACTTATTAAATTTGAATAAGAAATTTAAAAAAAAAAACTTAAAATAAGTACAGTTCTTGATTAAATCATTTTCTATATATTTTTTTTGTTTTGCACCGTTAAAATTAAAATATTTTTTTTATATTATTAATAATATATTTTTATATTACAACAACAACAACGTATGCAATATTATCTCACACCGTGGGGTCTGGGGAGAGTAGTGTGTACGCAGACCTTACCCCTACCTTATGAGGATAGAGAGATTGTTTCCAACAGACCCTCGGCTTAGGAAACCATAAACACCACATTAATGAAAATATATACAAGAAAGGACGGTACCAAGAAGCCATATAAAAGCAGAATAAAAACAACCAAATAGTAAGGTGATCAACAATAAAAGAAAACAACAATTAATCTTAAAAACCTACTACCAACATAAAGCGAGACTACGTGTGAATACTACTGTTATGAACAATCTAGACTACCTACTCTAATACCCTAATCCTCGTCCTCCATAACTTCATATCAAGGATCATGTCCTCGGTCAGCTGAAGCTGCGTCATATCTTGCCTAATCACCTCTCCCCACCTCTTTTTTGGCCTACCTCTACCTCTCTGTAGGCCCTCCAATGTCAGCCTCTCTCACCTCCTCACCGGGGCGTCTGTGCTCCTCCTCGTCACATGATCAAACCACCTAAGTCGCGCTTCACGCATCTTGTCCTCAATAGGGGCCACACACACCTTGTCGCGAATAACCTCATTTTTTATCCTATCTAATATGGTGTGCACACACATCCATCTCAACTTCCTCATTTTTGCTACCTTCATCTTCTGGGCATGAGCGATGTTGATTGGCCAACACTCAACCCATATAACATCGTTGGTCTGACTACCACTTTGTAGAACTTACCCTTAAGTTTCGGTGGCACTTTCTTGTCAGAGAAAACACCAGAAGTGAGTCTCTATTTCTTCATCCCGCCCCAATATAATGTGTGACATCTTCATCAATCTCCCCATCCCCTTGAATAATAGATCCAAGGTACTTAAAACTCCTTCTCCTAGGGATGACTTGCGAGTCCAGCCTCACCTCCCCTTCCCCTCCTTGAGTATGGCCACTGAACATACACTCCAAGTATTTTATCTTGGTCCTACTCAACTTGAAACCTTTAGATTCCAGGGTCTGCCTCTATATCTCTAATTGCGCGTTTACACTGTCTCGCGTCTCGTCAATTAATACAATATCATCTGCAAATAGTATGCACCACGATACCTCCCCTTGGATGTGGCGCGTCAGTACATCCATCACCGGATCAAACAAAAAAGGGCTGAGTGCCGACCCTTGATGCAACCCCACCATCACCGGAAAATGTCTGAGTCCCCATCCACCATCCTCACTCGGGTCTTTACTCCATCATACATGTCCTGAATCAACCTAACGTACACAACTGGTACACCACTAGACTCGAAACATCTCCACAAAACCTCACTCAAAACTTTATCGTATGCCTTTTTCAAGTCGATAAACACCGTATGCAAGTCCTTCTTTCTCTCCATATATTGCTCCATCAATCTCATAATAAGGTGGATGGCTTTTGTAGTCGAACGCCTTGGCATAAACCCAATCTTTCATAGTATGTCTAAGCAACTTGACACCCCGTAGTTATTGCAATTTTGGATATCACTCTCGTTCTTGTATACAGGAACCATCGAGCTCCACCTCCACTCTTCGGGCATCTTTTTCGTTCTAAAAGTGACATTAAATAACCTAGTGAGCCACTCCAAGCCTGTCTTGCCCACACTCTTCCAAAACTTCACCGGGAATTCATCCGGCCCTGTCGCTTTGCCCCTGCTCATCTTAAGCATAGCCCCCTCAACTTCATCAACTCTAATCCGCCTACAAAACCCAAAGATACAACGACTCCTAGAGAGTTCCAAACCACCTAGGACCATGCTCATGCCCCCCTCCTGTTTCAAGAGACTATGGAAGTAGGTCTGTCATCTCCGACGGATAAGCCCCTCATCCAACAAACTCTACCTTCTACGTCCTTGATGCACTTTACTTGGTCCAGGTCCCCCGCCTTCCTTTCTCGCGCCTTGGCTAACCTGAACAACCTGTTATCCCAACTTCGGCCCTCGAGTTCCTCATACGAATGAATAAAAGCTGCAGTTTTGGCCGCCGTAACTGCTAACTTTGCATTTGTCCTAGCCAATCTTATAATGCTCCCTATTCGCCCTCCTCTTTTTCTCATCTACAAATTCCACTAGCTTCAGATACGCTGCTTTTTTGGTTTCTACTTTTCCTTGCACCTCTCCATACACCAGTCTCCTTTGTGACCACCAGAGTAACCCTTTGAAATCCCTAATAGTGATGACCCAAAAAGTCATCCCTTATTTTATAGGTGTTTCGAGGCCTTGAAAGCCTCCTTTTATCTCACCTCGTTTTTGCGTGTGTAGCCCGGGCACATAGCCGGGAAGCTGCTATATGAAAAACTGAGAAAATGTTAGTTACTGCCTTAAAATTTTGATTCAAGTTGACTTCGGTCAACATTTTGGGAAAACGGACCCGGACCCGTGATTTGACGGTCCCGGAGGGTCCGTAGGAAAATATGGGACTTGATCGTATGCCCGGAATCGAATCCCGAGGTCCCAAGCCCGAGAAATAAATTTTTGAAAGAAATTGTTTTTCTGAAAATATAAGAGATTTTAGAAATGTGATTATATTTGAATTTTATGGTATCAAACCCGAATTTTGGTTCCGGAGCCCGGTACAGGTTCAATATGATAATTATGATATGTCTGTAAAATTTGGTAAGAAACGGAAGTCGTTTGACGTGATTCGGACACGTAGTTGTGAAATTTGACACTTTGGAAGTTTTGGAAATTTTCTTTGATTTTAAGGCTATATTCGTTGTTTAAAGTGTTATTTTAGCAATTTGGTCAGTAAGTCCGTGGGATGTTTTTTAGGTTGTGTGCGTATTTGGTTTGGAGCCCCGATGGCTCAGGTGAGTTTCGAATAGGCGTCGGGGTGGTTTGAACTTAGAAAATCTGGTGTAAATTGCTATTTCTGGTGTCCAGGTTTTTGTTCATCGCGTTCGAAGTGCAACCCATGCGAACGCGATATACAAGCTGGGTTGGGGCAGGATTATACGTACGCGAACGCAGGGCCTGGGTAGCGAACGCGGAGCTTGGGGGGAATTGCTCTACGCGAACGCGACGGGCCACACGCGATCCCGTAGCATAAGGGGACCTGGGGGAGGGGAGTGTTGTCACTCTACGCGAACACGGCCATAGAGTCGCAAACGCGAAGGCCTGGGGGGCGTGCCTTACGTGAACGCGTGGAATGACTCGCGAACGCATAGGATATTCGAGCCAAGGCATCGCGAACGCATCAGACCCTTCGCGAACACGAAGAAGGTCTGATGCCTGTGACTAAAAACAGTCCAATTACGAGATTTTTTCAAAATTTCATAACTCTTTCACCTAAACTTGAACTTGGGCAATTTTTGAAGAGGGATTTCACCACAAAATCATAGGTATGTGTTCTTAGACTTGTTTTCTTCAACTTCCATCAACACCCATTAGATTTCTAGGCCTAAATCATGTTCATAAGGGTAGAAAATTAGGGATTTGGGTAGAGTTAGGGCTTTTTGAAAAATTGAAATTTAGACCTCGTTTTGGGATCGGATTCCGAAACTAATTACATATTCGGGCTCGTGGGTGAATGGGTGATCGGGTTTTGGTCCAAACCTTGTGTTTTGACCAAGCGGGCCCGGGATCGTTTTTTGACTTTTTGGGAAGAATGCTAGAAAACCTATAATTAAGCATTGGAATTGAATTATTTAGCGTTTATTGATGTTATTAAGTCAATTATGTCTAGATACAATTGATTTGTAGTCAAGTTCAAAAAGGAAAGCGGTGATTGAGGCTTGATTTTGGTCGTGAAAGTCGAGGTAAGTGTTTGGCCTAACCTTAGCTTGAGGGAATAGGTGTTGTGTCCTATTTGCTATGTGTTAATATCATGTTCAACGTATAGGTGAGGTGACGAGTACCTATACGTTGGTGTCAAGCATGCCCGTGAGTCGGATATTAAGAATTATGTGATTTTCATTGATATTTACTGTGTTATAACTTGAGTTTCACTTTGTGGTTATTCATTTGGTGGAAATTCTTGGTATTGAACATTGTTGAGTATTGATTTCGATTGAAGAATCTATGTGAATATATGCACTTGAGTGAGATTGGTTATAGTTGTGTCCCTTGCCGGGGTGGTGGTAATTCTATTGTTGTTCCCTTGCCTGGATATTATGATTTATTATTGTGGTTCATATTGTTGATTTTTCTTTGCCGAACTTCTGTTGTTGATATTGTTTGGGTGAGGAAGAGTGTAAAGCACGACGGGTGATGTCGTGTATTGGTTATTGTGAGGATGAGCGTGTAAAAGTACGAATGGTGATGTTGTGCCATATTATGATATCAAAAGCCCGAAGGGTGATGCCGTGTCGTTTCTATTGATTCGTGGTGAGGATGAGAGTAAAAGCACGAAGGGTGATGCCGTGTATTTGCATTTACTATTTGATGAGGATGAGAGTAAAAGCACGACGGGTGTTGCCGTGCACTGTTTTTCTCTGTGATGTTATTCCTGTTGTTCAAGTTGATATTGAATTGTTGTCTTATTTCATTGTTTCCTTTATTGGATATTTCTTTCCCCGAGCATGTTCCCTTTTTCTTTGTACTTAGTTGTTTACTTCCTGTTATTATTATTTTCTCCGAATATTATTAAATTGTAGAGGTTATTTTTGATTGTCGTGTCCTAGTCTCGTCACTACTTCGCCAGGGATAGGCTCGACACTTACTCAGTACATGGGGTCGGTTGTACTGATGCTACACTCTGCACATTTTTGTTGTGCAGATCCCAGTACAGGACCCTACGGACCTTAGCGCAAGGAGGCTGCCTTCAGTCCACGTGGAGACACCGAGGTAGTCCTGTTGGCGTTCGCAGGCCTTGGCGTCCCCTCCTATTTCCTTGTATTCTGTTCTAGTTGTTTCAGAAACAGATGTACTTATTTCATTCAGACTTTTGTATGTATTATTCATAGACAGTCCGTGAGTTTGTGACTCTAAAATTCTGGGTTGGTATTGTGAAGTTCGTACGATATTTAGTTAAGCTATTATACTTTGCTTCATTCTCGTACTTTCATTTCTTTTGGTTCTGTATTGCACATGTTATTAGCTAATAATAACGGAATAAAGTAAATTACATGTTGGCTTGCCTAGCGGGTTCAACGTTAGGCGCCATCACTGTCCCGACGGTGGAAAATTCGGGTCGTGACACTAATACCTCTCTCGTGACTTCCCTAATGCACTGTGTAGTCGTGGTCCACATAGCGCTTGCTTCTCCCCTACTCCTCCAAGTCCTCATAATCACCAACTTGGTCCCTAACTCTTGCGCTTTAGCTTCCGTCAAGCTCCCCGCTTGATCCTATGTTGGCTATAATCATAAGCCTATAAGGGTCGTGACA
This sequence comes from Nicotiana undulata, assembly GCA_005239495.1. Classification (NCBI taxonomy): domain Eukaryota; kingdom Viridiplantae; phylum Streptophyta; class Magnoliopsida; order Solanales; family Solanaceae; genus Nicotiana; species Nicotiana undulata. Next base: position 47,118 of record ML295373.1, read on the forward strand.
TTATACTTTATTAATATTTTTTTATAATAAAATATTAATTTAAGTGTATAAGGTTTAAATGTACTTTTGTTATGTATCGTCTATTTTTCAATCTTTGTATCCAAATAACACCGTCTCTCAAAATAAAATGAAGAGACCTACTATCCCCGTTTCAAATTAGACAATTTATTTCACTTATTTGCACGAAGTGAAACAAAGAGTCAAATTGCATGAAGTTTGATTAATATTTTAAACTATTTTTTTAAATCATATTACCATGAAAAAAACATAATATCTTTTGTATAGTTTTTAAATATTTTTTTTAAATATTAAATTGAACTAATAATGCAATTTAACTTTAAATTTTAGTTAAATTCGATTCTTGATAAGTGAAATATCGAAAAGGTTGTAATTTGAAACAAGAAATTAAAAACTTTAAATAGGCACAGTTCTTGATTCAATCTTACAAATCGAACTATAACAATAGGACCAATATTGCTTACAAAGTATTTTCGCAATTAATTTTGTAACTTGTTTGGATGATTGTTACATATCGTTTTATAATATATCGTATTGTATTATATTATAATATAATATATTATTGATGAATACAATGTTTAGATAAATTATATTATTTTTTGTTGTTCATGATATTATGCACTTGTAATATGAAGAATAAATTTATAATATTATAAAAAAAATATTATAATACTGAATAAATTTATTATATGAAAAGAGATGATAAATGATAAAATATAAATATTTAATAATAATAAAGGGTGAGGTGAAAAAAAAAGATAAAATAATAACGTAATCACATCAAATCAATCGTTACATAAAGTGTCACATTGTATCGTTACGTAAAGACGAACTTAATAATACGATATAATAAAATTTAAATAACAATTAAAATAAATATTGTATTTAAAATAATAATACGATAACGACCAGACAAACTGTTAGAGAATTGTGAAGCGACACGTAATGAAACGAAAGGGTTTGTGGCAACACCTACGAGATGCCGCGTCTTCTGATACACTAGGGAAAGAAGAGGATTTGTCTTATATACCTTGTTTGTTTTTTAGTAGGTCAGTGGATAATCTTGAACAAAAGGATAATGTTAAGCAAATAAAATGGACATTAAATTACAATATACTCCTTTCGTCCATATTATGTGGTCGGAGCTAGTGAGATATAAAAGCAGTCTCAAATTACTCAATTCTTATAAAAAATTGGATAAAAAGTTCTGTGGGTAAATATTTTTAATTGGTAGTTTTGGCATCTTTTTTAAAGATCTAAATCTTAGGCAGCTGTATTGCTTGATTTAAGAGGCACAATTTAATTTTTGATGCGCTGCGTGAGTTCGATATTATCTCTAATATTTGCTCAAATTTATATTGAACAGTAGTGTAATATTATTTTTAAATTTTATATCCATCTCTAATTGAAATACAAATGAATTTGAAGGTTATTTTTAATTTTAACTCAAAGGTAAGCTTTATAGAGCGGTGATTAGACCGGTCATGTTGTATGGAGATGAGTGTTGGCTAGTCAAGAATACTAGGCTGCATAAGATTATGAATGAAGATATTTGGGAGAGGGTGAGCATGGCTCTCGTGGACGACAAGATGCGAGAAGCGCGACTTAGATAGTTCGGACACGTGCGAAGAAGAAACCTAGATACACCGGTTAGGAGGTGTGAGCGGTTGACTTTAACAGACACGAGAAGAGGCAGAGGGCGGCCTAAGTATTAGGGCGAGGTGATCAGACAGGACATGGTGCGACTTCAAATTTCCGAGGATATGACTCTTGATAGGAATATGTGGAGGTCGAACATTAAGGTGATAGGCTAGGGGTAGTCGAGAGTTCTTCCCTCTTTGTACCAGGTAGTCTGATAGAGCTTTGTTTAGGTTTGTTAGCGGTCTGTGTTGTGTTCACATTGTTGTTTTGTATAATCTTGTGTTATTGTCCTTTCACTTATTCGTTGTTGTTATTTTCTTTCTGGCATATTTTGTTGTTGCATGCCTTTTTTTTGTTTCTTTTATGATATTATTGTCCCCATGTCGAGCCGAGAGTTTCAGGTAAACAACATCTCTATTTATTTCGGGGTAAAAGTAAAGTTTGTGTATACTTTACTCTCTCCAAATCCATTAATAAAAATTTAGTGGGTATATTATTGTTGTTATAATTCGAATGAACATACATATAAATGATATGACTATTCAGAATAGTTTCCTTTAAAACTTTATAAATTTAGACCTTCCGTAGAAAAATAGCATGAGTCAATTTACACTGGACTGAAAATTTGTTAGATCCTAAAGGCCTTATCAAACACATACGGAATGCCGCGTTCTATGATACAGTGGGGGCAGAAGAATGACGAAATAGTGGGCTAACTTTGTTTTTTTAATATTTTGTTAGTATCAGCAACAACAATAATAAATTTAAAGAAATTTTATAAGTGATATTTGAAGAGAATGTTGTGTATGTACATCTTAATTTTATCTTTTGAAGATAAAGAGACTGTCTCTGTAAGTCCGAAAGATCTTCGATACAATAAAAATATGCACAATATTGTTTAAAAAAAATACAATAAAACAATACATTAATGTGTTAGTGAGTTAGGAGATAATTTTTGAAAGATTACCGATGGTTATGGCGAAATGCATAATCAGGAATTTTGGGTTTGAGTTTTGAAAATAAATTTTTTTGATAGAGAGTGTTTTTCATTTAATAGATCTTATATGAAGCAAATCTAAATGGAAAACTTATAGAAATTTCCCGAATAAGTCATAACTTACCGACCTTAACCATCAATTACAAATTTACTAAAAACTAGCCAAGCACATATAAAAATTGAAAACTCAAATAAATAAGGTTCCTTCTCTCCAAGAATCACACGCAAAGTTCTCCTTCCCTATTTTTAAGCATGATCAGCGACATTAGATGCAAGACGGAAAGGAAATTTCATGGATGAGGTAGCAAATAAGTTAATGAAAATAAAAAAATATTGTATATATGTATACACATTATTCCAAAAATCTAAGCAAAAACGAACTTTTTATATGAGTATGGTTGAAAATCATTGAAAACATATAGATGAGTGAATATACAAAATTTGAGGAAGGATGGAGGTGATTTGGACTGATTTGGTATCAAAATTCGTAGTTAAAATCGAATTTAAATGTAACGACCCGACTGGACGTTTTGGAAATCTGCGCTTCGCTCGGTATCTTGAGGGCTCGAGTATCTCCGCGTGATGTATTATTACTTGCGTAAATCGACGGCGTCGGTTTTCAAGTTATCCGGAATCGATTTGGAAGAATGAACTTCGAGTTTTAGGTTCTAAGTTGGACGAATTGACCAAGTTTGACTTTTTAGCATTTGACCTCGGAATGGAGTTTATTAGTTCTGTTAGCTCCGCTGGGTGATCTGGACTTAGGAGCGCGTCCGGATTGTAAATTGGAGGTCCATAGTCGAATTAGTTTTGAATTGGCGAATGTTGGATTTTTGGGAAGTTTGACCGGGAGTGGACTTTTTGATATCGAGATCGGATTTCGATTCCAGAAGTTAGAAGAGGTCTGTGATGGAAAATGTGACTCTTGTGCAAAATTTGAGGTCAATCGGAGGTGATTTGATAGGTTTTCGCATCAATTGTAGAAGTTGAAGTTTCAAAGTTCATTGATTTTGACTTGACGTATGATTCGTCGTTTCGAGGTTGTTATGTGTGATTTGAAGCTTTGAGTAGGTTTGCTTTGTCATATAGAACTTGTCTGCAAAATTTGGCGTCATTCAGAATTGATTTGATATGGTTCGGACGCTCGGTTGCGATTCTAGAAGTGCTTGAAGTTTAATTTTATTTTCATGCGTTTTGGCATCCGATTCGTGGTTTTAGAAGTAATTTTGATGATCTGAGCGCGCAAGCGAGCGAGTTCGTGTTGTGTTTTTAGACTTGTGTGCATATTTGGTTTGGAGCCCCGAGGGCTCGGGTGAGTTTCAGATTGGTTTCAGAATGATTTTTCTTAATTATTGATTGTTGGTTCTGGTGTCTTCGCATTCGCGATGTTTTGGTCGCAAATGCGACCATCGTATTTGCGAAGAAACCTCGCATTTGCGAAGCCTGGGCGGCTGGGAAATTTTTGCATTTGAGATGAGGCTGCCGCATTTGCGAAACCTGGTCTTCGCATTTGCGAAGTTTTGGTCGCAAATGCAACCTTATCAAGGAAGTCTCCAGGTTCGCAATTGTGATGAGGTTTTTTCTTTTGCGGGGTTTGCAAGTCGCAATTGCGACATTTGCAACCTGTTAAGTGCTCAAAATTGAATAAAAAGCACAACTTTATTAATTGAAATTATTTTCTCTTGCATTGTGTGATGTATTCAAGTGGTCATTAGCTAGATTGAGTCGAGCAGAGGCGAATTTGTAGAGGAAACGGGTAAGTTAAGTGTTGAGTTAGCCGAATCGAGGTAAGTGTTTTGCCTAACTTTGTTGAGAGAATTTTTCCTCTTATTTTTCATTATTTGCTATATGCGGGGGTGATACATATATGAGGTGACGAGCGTATATGTATGTGCGGGAGGTAATCATGCTTAGGGGTAGATTGTGCTATAATTGTGTCTTGTAGAATTACGTAACTTCCTTGATTCATGCCTCACTTGATTTACCGATATTAAGAACGTAGTATAAAATGTTAGTAATCAAGACTTAGCCTAATATAACTTGATCAAATTTGATAGAATTCTGAGAATACATTGATATGTCTAATTTGGTCATCTCTATGTGTAATCACTACTACATTGCTACAGTTGATATTTTTAGGTGCTGAATTCTATACTTGTGTTACTGATAAATTGTGAGATTTGTGGAAGTACTTGAATTATACGGCCTTTGAGGGCTTATTGAATAATTGTTGGCTTAGAAATTCCGTGATCGAGAATTCGTTGGAATATTCGTTTGAACACTCTCCTCGATGTTATTTATACTCCATGCCTTGTCATTTTATTGATATCATATGCTTGGTAAGGAAGTGTGTAAAGCACGAAGGGTGATGTTGTGTCATTTCATATACATTATCATGAGAGGAAGAGTGTAAAGCACGAAGGGTGATGCCATGCCATTTCATATACAGGATCATGAGAGGAAAGAGTGTAAAGCACGAAGGGTGATGTCGTTCCATATCATGTGAGAGTAAAAGCACGAAGGGTAATGACGTGTTATTTCATTTACATTGTTATGATTTTAATATTGTGAGGTCATGACACGAAGGGTGTTTCCGTGAAGGTGAGGATGAGGGGCATGTATTATGATATGATAAGTGTTTCATGTGTATACATTTCCACCTTTACCTTGAGTTGTTATTGTCGCAGTTACATATGTTCAGAGTGATATGTTATTATTGTGTCATACTTGACCTCTATCTCTATTGTTGTTGTGTTGTCTATGTCTTTTACTTGCTTAACTTGCATATGTCATGCCCGTTTCCTACTTTTGAAATTATACTCATGTCATACCTATTTTGTCGCACTCTAGTTTAATCCTTCCATCATGCTAGTCATTCATGTCCTTACTTGTTAACTTGTAAAGATCATGTGTTTCCTTCTTATTTGTCATATTTGTACTTAGGCTTCCAATATACTAGTCAATTGACACTGATATCCCTTGCTTTCCAATTGTTGTTATATACTCGCGTGCTTTCCGTTCAGTCCTTTATTGTTGCTCACATGTATATCCTTGTCCATTGTTGTTACTTGTGTATTTCTTACTTTGTAATTCATGTTACTGTGTTTCTGTCGTATGGTTGGTTCTATTATACGTACATTTGGAAGGATGAGTTGAACGCACGAAGGGCGTTGCCGTGCTAACTGAATTGATACATAAAATTATTTATACATGGTGAGGATCAGATAGAAGCACGATGGGTGTTACCGTGCCGTGTGACTTGATATCTTGGATACACTTCTTATACCAAGAAACATTGTAAACCTTATACTGTAATTTCTGCTAGTAATTGTTGACTGTCTCACAACGTTGTATGCGGTACCTTTGCCTATTATGTTTTGAACTGCCTATATTGTGAGTCTAATGTACAGATTATAGAAAATAACATCTTTCAACTAAAAGTCGTGTCACTACTTCGACGAGGTTAGACAAAATACTTACCAGTACATGGGGTCGGTTGTACTGATACTGCACTTATGCACATTGCGTGCAGATTTTTGGAGCAGAGCTGCTGGTGACGTCGGGTGCGGATTCGAAAAATGTTTGTCCGTTTGGATATAGCTGCCACTTGTCCCTAGTAGCTTAGGTTATTGCTAATCTGTTTATGTAACCTTCAAATAGAGCATAAAATTATTTGTATTAGTTTTGAAATTTCAAATCTTAGAAGCTCGTGATTCGTACTACCAGGTCTTGGTAAACTTGTAAATTGTCACGACCCGAAATCCCACCTTTAGGTCTTGACTGCGTCTAACGTTGAACCTGCTAGATGAGCCAACGTACGCAATAAATCTAACAAATTTCAACTCATGACAATAGTAGTAAAGGTAATGCCTTTCAAGACTTAACGGAAATAACAAACACTTAAAAATGCTTACAGTAGAAATGTAATAAACATCCGAAAGTTTTAATGAAACGGTAAAGTACACAATGTCGCATAATCCCAAAACCGGGGTGTCACAAACTCACGAACTCTATATGGAGTACTAAATACAAAGTCTAAAAAGAAGGGTACACAATTGTCTTCGGAGCTACAGAATAAATAAGACAATAGAAGAGTCAAAGAAGGAAGAGACACCAAGGCCCACGAACGCCGGCGGTATACCTTGAAGCCTCTGAAGTGTACTGAAGGAGACTCCCTCAGTGCTGTCCACGGGGTCTGGGTGCGGGATCTGCACAACATAAAGAAGTGCAATGTAGCATCAGTACAATCGACCCCATGTACTGAGTAAGTGCGAGCCTAACCTCGGCCGAAGTAGTGACGAGGCTAGACTTAGCAATGATGTACACCTGTCCTATTCTACAACATATAACACAGCTAACAACGCAAGAAATAAGCAGAAAAATTAGGGAAACGGGAGCAGTTAAAGGGATCACAAATGAAATATGACAGTATAATGATCATAAGAAATCAGATAAGAAGCAGTTTAACAGAAAGTACCAAGTAAGGACAAGTACAAATGCCAGGAATGTAAATAATGGCACGGCATCACCCTTCGTGCTTTTACTCTATTCCTCACTATGCAAAACATGGTATACTCAATGTAAATCATGGCATGGCATTATCCTCCGTGCTTCACTTTCTCTTTCGCTATGCAATGGATGATGTGATCAATGTAATCATGGCACGGCATTAACCTTCGTGCTTATAATCAATGTAAACATGGCACGTCATTAACCTTCGTGCTTATAATCAATGTAAACATGGCACGTCATTAACCTTCGTGCTTCACTTTCTCTTTCACTATGCAATGTATGATATAATCAATGTAAATATGGCACGGCATCACCCTTCGTGCATTACACTCTTCCTCACCAAAGCAAATGACAAATAACAATGGCAAGGAATGCAACATAGTGGAAATACAGTTCAATATCACCCGGTAAGGGGAAATCATCAATTAATAACTCAACAGATGCCCGACAAGGGTCTCAACTATAACCAATCACTTCAATTGTATACTTTACGCTTGGATTCTCATTCGTATCAACACTTCTCAAGCTCAAAAACCAATACTTTCAACAAGAATGAATTACCAAGTAGAAACAATTCCATAATATGATAAACATGGAAAAAATAGTACAATTTCTATCCAAATAGACTCACGGGCATGCTTGACTCACATTACATATGTACTCATCACCTCACCTATGCAATGAACATGAGAATCACATAGAACATAGCAAATAATACATATTCCCTCACCAAAGTTAGGCAAGACACTTATCTCGGGTCCAAAATAGAGCAATCAACCCTCTAACACCGCCTTTCCTCTAGAATTCGACTCCGGAACGGTATTATCTAGACATAATCAACTCAAGTATATCAATAATGGCTCAATAAATCAAACACATAGCCTAATTACTAATTTCTAAGCAATCTTCCTAAAATTTCCAAAATTTGACTCCGGGCCCACATGGTCCAAACCCAAGGCTCGGATCAAAATCCGACTACCCTTAACCGCACGAGTTCAAATATATGATTTTTTTCAAGATCCGACCCCAAATTGAGGTTGAATCGCCCAAATTTCCCAAAAACCTAACTCTATACAAAAAAACCCTAATTTCTACTTTGATTTTATGATTTTAGGCCTAGATTTCTAGTGATTATGGAAGAAAAATGGGAGAATTAGAAGTTAAGATCACTTACCCAAGAAGCTATGGAGGAAGGATTGGCTTGGAGGCCTTCAATGGAGGTTGGAGAAAAAGGAAAAAGGTGAAAAATGGTAAAATCCCGTAATAGCATTCTGTTTTTGACTTAAGAAATTAACTGGGCGATTTTGTTCATCGCGATCGCAAGAAAGGGGCTGCGATCGCGGAGAGTCTAGTCCTAACTCACTGCGATCACAGAAGAGGATTCGCGATCGCGGAATAGAGCTTAGCTGACCCTATGCGATCGCGGAACGCTGGGGCATCACACTATGCGATCGCGGGTCGAAGGGACGCGATCGCGGAAGAGACCTGGACAGACCTCTTGGGTCGCGGAGCATGGGCTGCGATCGCAGAGAAGAACACACCAGATATCAGCAGCTCAGGAAAAACCAGAAATTTTCAAGTCTATTTCACCCCGTTAGCTACCCGAAACTCACCCGAGCCCTCGGGTCTCAAAACCAAAAACACACACGACTCCCTAACATCCTACGGACTTATTCAAGCATTTAAATCACCAAGATATCATCAAAATCATCGAATTAAACCTCAAAACTCTTAGGATTTTCTTAAAACTTCATAAAGCTTAACTTTTCCAATTTTGATCCGAAACACGTCATTTCAAGTGCGTTTTACACCAAATTTCACAGGTAAGTAACATAACATATATTAAACCTGTTCCGGGCTCCGGAACCATAATATGGGCCCGGTAACACGATTTTCACATAATTATTCATTTTCAAAATCCTTTATTATTTTCAGAAAACAATTTTCTTTAAAAATTTATTTCTCGGGCTTGAGACCTCGGAATTCGATTCTGGGCATACGTCCAAGTCCTATATTTTCCTACGGACCCTCCGGGACTTCATCACGGGTCCGGGTCCGTTTACCAAAAATATTGACCAAAGTCAACTTTATTCAATTATTTATTATAAAAATTCCATTTTCATCAAATTTTAACCTAAAGACTTCCCGGCTACACGCCCGGGCTGCGCACGCATATCGAGGTGAGATTAACGGAGGTTTTCGGGGCCTCGGAACACAACCTTAGCTAAAATTACTTAGGATGACCTTTTTGGGTCATCACAATCTCTACCTCTAAAACAAACGTTCGTCCTCGAACGGACATAGAAAAGTACCTGAGTCTGAGAAAAGATGAGGATAACGACTCCTCATATCGGACTCGGACTCCCAAGTAGCTGCCTCGACAGGCTGACCTCTCCACTGAACACGGACCGAAGGATAGCTCTTCGACCTCAACTGGCGAGCCTGCCTATCTGATTTAGCTACCGGCTCCTCCTCATAAGTAGAATCCTTGTCCAACTGGACACCGCTAAAGTCAAGAACATGAGAAGGATCTGCAATGTACCTCCAGAGCATAGATACGTGAAACACTAGATGTACGGCTGATAAATGTGGTGGCAAGGCAAGTCTGTAGGCCACCTCTCATACCTTGTCCAAAATCTCAA
>ML295376.1:0-38573 GCA_005239495.1 Nicotiana undulata
CCGCATTTCCTGCTTCGGGGCTCTTTTAATTTCTAATTTTACACCCGACCCCCAGCTTAATAAAATACCCCTCCCCTTCATTTTTAACATCTATCTGAACAAAAATAGAGAGAAGGGAGAGTGGGTTTAGTGAGAGAAAGTCTTCTTCTTCATCAAATTGCTCCATCATCTCTACTCAGGCTCGAAAATTATCGAGTAATCTTCATCTTCTTCACTCTAAGAGGTAAGTCCACACCTCATTTCTTTTTAATTCTCAGGTTTTAGCTAAAAAGGGGTAGAACACATGAGCTAACTGTGAAAATAAGAGATAAGGCTTGCATGCATGTGAATAATCTTCCATAACCTAGTAAAGGGAAGCTAGTTAAAGTAATCTTTAACTAAAAAGGGTTTAGTTAAGCTAAGGGAACACATGGTGTTTGATAAAATGCTCAAATGAATTCAAGATTCCTAATTCTAAGGTAAATGTGTCGCATTGTGAACTAGATTGACGGTGCTAGACGGTTCGGTGAATTGTGATAGANCCTAGTAAAGGGAAGCTAGTTAAAGTAATCTTTAACTAAAAAGGGTTTAGTTAAGCTAAGGGAACACATGGTGTTTGATAAAATGCTCAAATGAATTCAAGATTCCTAATTCTAAGGTAAATGTGTCGCATTGTGAACTAGATTGACGGTGCTAGACAGTTCGGTGAATTGTGATAGATATTAACGGGGAATTTCGACTCGAGGTATGTATGGCTAACTTTAATCTTCGTAGATTCACCTTGTCCGAGCATTCGGTATGAGTTTATTGCTGAGTATATATGAAATTGATTGTCCGGCTGTGTTGAGGCGTAAGTTTTAATTCTCTGATTTTCTTAGTCGATTACCATGCTAATTGAAATTGTGAAAGGTGATTTCTTTATGATTACTTTGTCATGTGCAAGGTTCGTTAAATGCTTGAATATGTTGGTATGAAAGAATAATAACGTACCCAAATGTGCGAATGTATCTAAGTGCTAAGGGCTGAGTAGCAAGTGATGAAAAGGAGTTGTGAATTGATTTAATTGAACTAAATGACTATGGCAATATCGTATATGACTCATTGTTTGGCAAGAATTATTGTGGCTTGATTTCATACGGATTGTTGGTTGTAATGAATTTATATTCTTGTTGCTGAAAATCTTTGTGATTTATTTAATGGTTGATAAAGACTATTGTGAACACATGATTGTTTGGATGTTATGAAATTGTACTCTTGATGATATGAAGCCTTGTGATTTAATTGTGGGTTGTTATTATTGCTATGAAATGTGATTGTACGGTGGGATCGGGTTGCGCGCCGCAACAGGAGGAATAAGGGTGATATGTGAGAAGTAATAAGGGTGGAATGTGATTGTACGGTGGGATCGGGTTGCGCGCCGCAACAGAATGTAATAGGCTGAAATGTGATTGTCCGTTGGGATCGGGTTGCACGCCGCAACAGGAAGTAATAAGGGTGGATTGTTGAGAAGGAATAAGGGTGGAATATGATTGTGTTGAAATAAGAATCTGTGAAACTCTCAATTGTGTTTGTTTCTGTATCTGTGCACTATTTGTTGGTTCTTTTGACAAACTCCTATCTGTGTATTGTTTGATTTTACTTAGAGTAAAGTTTGTTCATACATACTAGTACTATTCAACGGTACTAACGTCCCTTTTGCCGGGGGCGCTACATCTTTTATATTGATGTAGGTGGTTCCATAGTAGGTAGCTCAGCCCGCCGTTAGTGGTGTCTCCTCTTTATCTTTTCAGCAGTTCTGGTGAGCCCCATATCCTCTCGGGGCCGTGTGTGGACTACATCATTCTCTTTTTCTTATGTTGTAAAAGGTCTAGCCGGGACCTTGTTGCTGGCAAGTTTATGTAAAACTCCTAGTACGCTTAGAGGCTCCGTAGACACCATGTGGGTTGCATATATATGTATATTTTGGGTGGTTATTGTACTCACTCGTAACTGTGGATCGCACCGGAAGTGTGGTATGTAACTTGTTTGTTTTGGATCATCAATTGTTGAAAGTTAAAAGAGGAAAATGAATTTATGTTGTAAATCGTACTTTGAATCTAAATTGGCTAATTCATACGGAACAATGTATATTATGAACACGGGGTAGTGCATTGGGTAGAAAAGGCAATCCAGGTCCGCTTGACTGGGTTCATCTGGTTAGGCGCCGGTCTCGTCCCTCGGTTTTGGGGCGTGACAAGTTCAATCTTATTCTACCAAACAATCCACTCTTATTACACATGTTGCGGCGTGCAACTCATTACCATCGTAAAGTATCAATTCACCCTTATTCCACCTCGACATATCACCCTTATTCCACCTATTGCGGTGTGCAACCCGACCCCTCCATATCAATACTAATTACTCAATATGTACAAACATTTCACAATTTAAATCACAGAAACCCTTCACAATACTTAAACTCCAAATTGAAAAAATTAGGAAACTTGTACACCTTGAAAGTTCACATAAGTACTACTGCAAAGCGAGACCAATTCAGAATATACAACAAAAGGGTACCAATAAACCAACTTAAGCAAATAATAGGAAATAATGAACTTTGAGAGGAAAAAATATCATGAATAGAAGGAAACAATGTCTAACACGTAGCAATTAAGCATGGGAACAAAATTAGAGCATGTAGCACTTAAGACAAGGAAATAGACAATATGAGAAAAGTGGAAAAAACAGGGAAAACAGATAATTTGGTGGCAAATAAGTACTCGTCACCTCACATATACGCCGCTCACATGGAATACACATAGCAAATAGTTTGAGGGTTCCTAATTCCCTCAAGTCTTCCCTCAAGTCAAGTTAGACACAACACTTACCTCTCTCCAAAGGTCACTCAATGCTCAATCACAGCTTTTCCTCTAGAATTCGCCTCCAACAACTCGTATTTATCCACAATTGACTCAATAGTATCAATTATTGCTAAAGGAATCAGCTTCAATGCATAAATTTAGATTCCCTAAACTTTCTCCCCAAAAGTCAAAAATCGTCCCCCGGCCTGCTTGGTAAAAACCCGAGGTTCGGACCAAAACTCATTCACCCATCCACCCCAGAGTAGGATTATATCATTTGTTTTCGAAATTTGACCTCAATTCGAGGTCGAAATTCCATTTATGCAAAAATCCCTAATTCTACCCAAACCCCCAAGTTCAACCATGAAAAATCCTAGATTTTAGGTTGAAAACTCATGAATGGGTAAGTGAAAGAAAGTGGGTTAGAATCACTTACCAACAAATTGGAGAAGAAGAGGGTTTCCCATTCCTGTTATCATCGCAAATGCGAAGAAAATCTCGCAAATGCGAGCCTGACCTTTTTCTGCAATTTGCGATCACTGCCTTCCCCCGTCCCACTTCGCAATTGCGAAGAAATGTTCACAAATGCAAAAACCATGAGGCCCAGCTATTCTTCGCAAATGTGAAACCTGCAGAGGTTGTAGTTGTGATGCCTGATATCGCATTTGCGAGATCAAAGTCCTACACAAGATATTGCAACACCAGTTATGCTCTAAGACCAATTTTTCACTCCTTAGCTTATCTGCAACTTACTCGAGCCCTCGGGACACCAAACTAAACATACACACAAGTACTAAAACATCATACGAACTAGCTCACTCGATTAAAACACCAAAATAACACCTAAAACTACAAATTGAACACCAAATCAAATGAAATTTTCAAGAAAACTATGAAACTTCTATTTTCACAACCAGGTGTCCAAATCACGCCAAACCAACTCTGTTTTTCATCAAATTTCACAAACAAGTCATAAATATGGTATTGGACCTATACCGGATTCCGAAACCAAAATACGGACCCGTTATACAAAAAGTCAAACTTTGGTCAAACATTTCAAATTCATTAAGCTTTGAAGTTCCAAATTTCAACAAAGTTCGATATCTCGGGCTAGGGGCTTCCAAATTTGATTTTGGGCATACTCCTAAGTCCAAATCACAGTACGGACCCACCAGGATCGTCAAAACACGAATCCGGGTCCATTTACTAAGAATGTTGATCGAAGTCAACCCAAATGAAGTTTTAGGAAAAAATATATAATTTTCACAGTTTTTAACATAAAAGCTTTCTGAAAAGACGCTCTGACTGTGCACGCAAATCGAGGAAGGATAAAACAGATTTTAAGGCTTTGAATTACAGAATTAGGTTTTAAATCATAAGATGACCTATCAGGTCATCACATTATCCACTTCTAAAACAATAGTCGTCCTCGAACAGACATAGAAAAGTACTTGAACTGGTGAATAGGTGGTGATATCTACTCCGCATGTACGACTCAGACTCCCAAGAGGCTGCCTCGACGGGCTGACCTCTCCACTACACTCAGACTGAAGGGTAACTCTTCGACCTCAACTAACGGACCTATCGGTCTAGAATAGCCACTAGCTCCTCCTCGTAAGTCATATCTTGTCCAACTGGACAGATTTGAAATCTAACATGTGGGACGGATCGCCGTGATACTTCCGGAGCATGGACTCATGGAATACCGGATGAACTGTTGATAACCCTGGAGGCAATGCAAGCTTGTAAGCCACTTGTCCCTCTCTCTCGAGAATCTCAAAAGGTTTGATATACCTAGGACTCAGCTTGCCCTTCTTTCCAAACCTCATGACACCCTTCATGGGTAATACCTGGAGCAACACTCTCTCACCAACCATGAATGCCTCTACGGCCGGCATAACTCTTCTGCCTGGACCGAGCTATGCAAAGACGATCCTGAATCATCTTGACCTTATCCAAGGCATCCTGACTAGATCTGTACCCAACAACCGAGCCTCCCCCGACTTGAACCACCTAACTGGCGACCGGAACCGCCTGCCATATAATGCCTCATAGGGAGTCATCTGAATGCTCGATTGGTAATTATTGTTGTAGGCGAACTCTGCAAGGGTCCAAAATTGATCCCACGATCCTCCGAAGTCTATAACATATGCGCGGAGCATATCCTCCAAGATCTGAATAATGCGCTCAGACTGTCGGTCCATCTGAGGATGAAACGATGTGCTCAACTCAACTCGCGTGCCCAACTCACGTTGTACTGCCCTCCATCTTTACCTTGAAAATGGTAATTACAATTAAATTTGATTTAGCGGTTCTAAAAATATATGATTTATTCTAGTACTAGTTGTTTAAGCAATAGATGCTAAGTGTGAGTTAATAAGACAAGATAAGACTCAAAGATAGCGAAAGCATGCAAACCAAACTCCCCTGAATCGGGGTCTCGAGCTGGTCAAGGTTGGGCTTCGAGGTCGAGGTTCGGTGACAGTAGAGAATGACCGATGAAGGTCTGATAATATTAAGGGCCTCGAAGGAAGCTATTTATTATCAATGATGAATAATAACTGAATAACAACAAATGAAACACAATAAATGTAAGCAATAAATCAAAGGAGCTGATAGTGGAGAATGTTTGAGTTAGAGAGCAGAGAATGTTCTTGTATTGAATATCATGTGTGCAAGAAAAGATAGGGATCCCATTTATATAGGAGGGGGAATCCCAACATATTACAGAAACATTTATTACAAATATATGCAGCTGGTACAACTATTTAATGCCACGGTACAGACTTGTACTATTCTTGCAGACCTGGTCAACTCTAACCACGTGTCTTTCGGGAGCTTCCGGCTCGTCCATGATAGCCATCGATTTACACTGCCTCGAGGTCGAGCATAGGGAACCCTCGGGGTTGAATCTCGAGTTGTGCCTCGAGCCTTCTGAAGGCGGTCAGTGAAAAGCCATAATAATCATAAAATCGGTCTCTCCGACTTTGGTCGTATACAGATAGTCCCCGCGTTTATTAGAATGAAATGATAAGAAACGGTCTTGAACCCTTGCCTCTTCGATACTTCCATCATGACGTCAGCCTCGTCAGAGTATTAAATGACATGACTCAAAGGCATCGTAGAGGTCGCCGTCAGCACGATTATCGAGAAGCGCATGAACCGTTTTGGTTCGACTTTCAAACTTCTCAAACTTTGCCCAAATAGCTTCAATAAATACCTCAAGTGTTCATCATCCATACTTTTACAACATCTCCAAGTTTCCAAATCTATTTTGCATTTATCTTCTCTTTGCGCTTCTTTCTTCATTTCCTTTCTTAGAAACCTTTCATAGTTATGGCAAAAACTTCTAAGACAGTACCCCAGAAAGAAGGCACCTCTTCCTCTGCACGCTTGTCCAAGGGAAAACCAAAAACTCCACCGAGTATTGAGCAATTTATTCCAGGCCCTTTCGATACGATCTATGACTTTACCATCGATAGACCTCCTTCCACACCGGGCCGATGTGAGACCATGTCTTAGTACATCAGTGTGGTAACCAAAGTGTAGAGGGTGAAAACGGACTGCCGCTGGGGAGAGGCAGTACAAATAGAAATCTCTGAAGTTGAGGAAAACATAGTGACACACAAAGTTGGCTTCCTCAGCGTATACACATACCCATTCACTCTGGGTCCTGCGGTACCTTCTTTCTCGTCGATAGACCCGGTGATACTTGACTTTTGCCGTCAGTACCGAGTGACACTCGGTCAGATATATCCTTCCTTCTGGAGGATTGTATATATGCTCTGATGTTTCTCCAACCGGATCGAGGGAATGACCTTCACCCTCGATCACTTAATAAGGTTGTATATCCCTCGTCTCTTCTGAGGGGGTTTAATTAAGCTACATCATTGGTATGCGAAGACATTCTTTGCGAGCATCGATGAAGACAAGGATCGGGGATGGATGAGCCGGTTCATCATAGTAAGGACCTCAGACATCATCCCTGCTGACAGGATGTCATTCCCGGAGAAATGGAACATGAGGCGTAAGTGTCTCTACCCCGAACACATTTTATTGCTTCTTTTTCTTCTTCTGAATTGAATTTCTTTTGAGGATGCAACCACCGTTTGGTTCCCAGTCGTAGTTCAGAACCTACCGGGGTGGATCAAGCAAGTAGATCCTGCCTTCCCTTACAACGAGCGGTCTTGGCATGATTTAGCCAAGACTTGGTGGCAAGCCAAGAACCACTATATGCTCCTTTTGCGGTCATTGTCGAATTTTACATAAGTTTCCCTTGTGGCGGTAAGTTTGATATATATACTTATGCAGGCCTCGAGGACAGCTTGCCGATGAGACCGCCCATCCTGGTGAAGAGGGAACTTCGAGACCCGACAAGGGCAAGAAGAGGAAGAAAGAGACATCGGCTAAGTCTCCAAAGATAAAGAAACCCAAGAGCCGAAAGCCTAAGACTGATGCCACGGTCTTGACTTCGGATGTTGCCGCAAGCCTCGTACCGCAGACGAAGATGATAGTGAGGATGACCGCCCTTTGGTAAAAAGGGTAAGATGGAGTGCAGACGCTGCCGTCGAATCTGAGATGACCGATATGGAACAACCTTGCGTGGAGGGGACCCTTGAGGAGGACTTGGGCGTAGTCCCCAAGCCATTTGCCAGACATGGTACAACCCGTGTCGATGAATTCAGAGGGCTTGATTCTGAAGTCCTCGGGGTCGGGAAAAAGCCCCAATAGAAATCGATGTTGTGGGTGGACTTAATTTGGGCCCTTCATTTTCCCCAAGGGAAATAAGGGACGCGCAGAACAGGGGCGCTGCCGATGTGGACATCTCTCGGGAAGAGGATGACACATTCAAAAACTATTTTGAAGGTGTTGAGGAGGAGGAGGCTGATGTCAATGCCTCCGCCGCTCTCGAGGAGGCCGAGAGGCTTCAAAAGCAGGTAACCTTCTTGATGTACTGTCTGTGTTTCTGATTCTTATTCTTGTTTATTTGACTTTCTTCCTTCGCATTGCAGGCCAAGAAATTGTCTGGCCAAGCTTTCTCCAAACTGAACAAAGAGCTTACTTGTCCTGAGGAGGAGCTCGAGAAACTCACCTCGGAGATGAGTGAATCGAAGGCCTCTTTTGTCCGAAAGGAAGAGGAGTTGAACGAGCTCCGGACCAGTCTGGAAGGAGTGCATCAGGAGCAAACTAGCTTCACTGAGCAGGTAATATGGCATTCATGAGTTCATTTCTTACTCTCATAAGTTGTTGTCCGCTGACTTGATTCGCCTTTGCAGATCGAGCAAAAGAATGCTCTGGTGGGGCAACTTCGGGAAGAGGTTGCAGCGAAGGATTTGGAGATCCTCGAGCTGAAGAGGCAGAATGAAGCCATGGCCTCGAAGAGGGGCCGTTTGCAGGGAGAGTTGACCTCGACCCGGGATCTTCTCCGGGGTGCCCAGGAAGAGGTCACTTCATTATCTGCGGCCAAGTCTTAGGCTGATGAGCATGTGGCTTTGTACAAAAGAGATGCAACTGCCGCCAATGATTGGGCTAGGCAGATATCCGAAGAGGCCGGGCTCAAACTAGCTCGGGCCACTGCTTATGCTCGCTCACAAGCTAGGAGGCAGGCCATGGAAAAAGCAAGTGCCAAAGGTGTCGATCTCTCTCTTGAGATTGAGAAGGCCAGGACTTTAGAAGAACAAATGACGCTTTAAACTTCCTCGGATGAGGGATCCGATAGCGACTCTGGTAGAGGCTCGGATAACAGTGAAGGCAAGGAATAGACTCACTCCACTATTTTTGCTTTCTTTTTCTTTTTGTTCATTGGCTCCTCAAGGGAGCTTTGTAAAGACACATCCTGTAAATATATTTTTGTGAATGCAAAAGGATTTTTTGCTTCAAGTCTTTTGTTTTTTGAAACACAAGCAATCTTTTGAATTTTGATGTCGTCTCCTTATAGCCCGTACTTAGAACAATAGAGGCCCTCTAAATTGGGCACCATATTGGGGCTAGATCGGTATGTAGATCTTGATAGTTCTATTCAGAACTTATACTTGGAATAATAGAGGTCCTCGAGATCGGGCACCATCTCGAGGGTAGGCCGATACGGATGGCTCTTCAGAGATCGCCTGATTCAATTTTCTTTGTGAGGTCTTCGAGCATTTTCATAATAGCGGGGTTGGTTGTCGAATCGTTGTTGCTCGACCTCTACGGTGCCTATTCGACCCGAGGAGCCGTTTCTGGTGCTGTTGTCTTGGAGTTTTTGGTGGCTTTGCAACTGCGCAATTGCCAACTGTTGTGCCTGCAACATTTCAAAAATAACGTGAAGGCTAACCTATATTTCCTCCGGAGCTGGAGTTTTCTAAGCTTCCTGTTGGCCTTCTCGACGTATA
The DNA here is from genome assembly GCA_005239495.1 of Nicotiana undulata. Taxonomy (NCBI): domain Eukaryota; kingdom Viridiplantae; phylum Streptophyta; class Magnoliopsida; order Solanales; family Solanaceae; genus Nicotiana; species Nicotiana undulata. Next base: position 9,191 of record ML295376.1, read on the forward strand.
TCCCCGTCAGTGCGGGAGCTAATATCGACGTGCTAGGCATTGCGCGAGCCCACATCCACTGGGATTGGGTCTGGTGCGTCCTCAAGGTTTTGCGGTGGTACACCAACGCCTGAAACAACTACACCATTCTCCCCATGGTCCTCAGCACCGTTGTTTTCGTGTGCATTTACTGAGTTAAATATTTTGACCAGAAATCAAAGATTCTTGGACAAGAAAAAGTGTGAAGGGTAACTTGTAATTTTTAGTAAACTAGCACTAAAACAACCACTATTATTTTTAGCCCCACGGTGGGCGCCAAACTGTTTACCTTGAAAATGGTAATTACAATTAAATTTGATTTAGCGGTCCTAAAAATATGTGATTTATTCTAGTACTAGTTGTTTACGCAATAGATGCTAAGTGTGAGTTAATGAGACAAGATAAGACTCAAAGAGAGCGAAAGCATGCAAACCAAACTCCCCTGAATCGGGGTCTCGAGATGGTCGAGGTTGGGCTTCGAGGTCGAGGTTCGGTGACAGTAGAGAATGACCGATGAAGGTCTAACAATATTAAGGGCCTCGAAGGCGGATATTTATGATCAATGATGAATAATAAATGAAGAACAACAAATGAAACACAATAAATGTAAGCAATAAATCAAAGAAGTTGATAGTGGAGAATGTTTAAGTTAGAGAGCAGAGAATGTTCTTATATTGAATATCATGTGTGCATGAAATTATAGGGATCCCCTTTATATAGGAGGGGGAATTCCAACAATGTACATAAACATTTATTACAAAATGTAGCTGGTACAACTATTTAATTCCACGGTACGGACTTGTACTATTCTTCCAGACCTGGTCAATGCTAACCACGTGTCTTTCGGGAGCTTCCGGCTCGTCCATGATAGCCACCGATTTACACTGCCCCGAGGTCGAGCATAGGGAACCCTCGGGGTCAATTCTCGAGATGTGCCTCGAGCCTTCTAAAGGCGGTCAGTGAAAAGCCATAATAATCATAAAATCGGTCTCCCCGATTTTAGTCGTATACACTCCAGAAGTGCGAGGTGAACTGCTTACCTCATTCAAAAATGATAGACACGGGCACACCATGAAGACGGATGATCTCGCGGATATAAATCTCTACCAACTGTTCCAAAGAATAGGTAACTGCCACATGAATGAAATACGTTGACTTAGTCAGCATGTCCACAATTACCCAAATGGCATCGAACTTCTTCTAAGTCCATGGGAGCCCAACAACAAAATCCATAGGGATACGCTCCCACTTCCACTCAGGAATCTCTATCTTCTGAAGAAAACCACCGGGTCACTGATTCTCATACTTCACTTGTTGACAATTCAGGCACCGAGCTACATAAGCCACTATATCCTTCTTCATCCTCTTCCACCAATAACGCTGCTGCAAGTCTTGATACATCTTGGCAGCGCCCGGATGAATATAATACCAGGAACTATGGGCCTCCTCAAGAATCAACTCACGAAGTCCATCAACATTAGGCACACACACGACCCTGCATCCTCAAAACTCCATCATCTCCAACAGTAACCTGCTTGGCACCACCGTGACGCACTATGTCCCTAAGGACCAACAAATGAGGGTTGTCACACTGTCGATCTCTGATACGCTCAAACAAAGAAGACCGGGTGACTGTACAAGCTAGAACACGGTTGGGCTATGAAATATCCAACCTCACAAACTGGTTGGCCAATGTCTGAACATCTGATGCAAGCGGCCTCTCACCGACTGGAATGAATGCAAGGCTGCCCATACTCGTTGCCTTCCTACTCAATGCGTCGGCCACCACATTGGCCTTCCGGGGATGATACAAGATGGTGATGTCATAGTATTTCAATAGCTCCAACCACCTCTTCTACCTCAAATTAAGATCATTTTGCTTGAACAAATACTGAAGGCTCCTATGATCTGTGAAAACCTCGCACAACACACTATAAATATAGTGCCTCCAAATCTTCAACGCATGAACAATGGTTGCCAAATCTTAATCATGGACAGGGTAATTCTTCTCATGAACCTTCAAATGCCGCAACGTGTATGCAATCACCATGCCTCCTGCATCAATACCGCACTAAGCCTAACTCGGGATGCATCACAATATACCGAGTAAGATCCTGAACCTGTAGGCAATACCAACACCGGCGTTATAGTCAATGCAGTCTTGAGCTTCTGAAAGCTCGACTCACACTCGTCTGACCATCTGAAAGGAGCACCCTTCTAGGTCAACTTGGTCAACGGGGCTGCTATAGATGAAAACCCCTCCACAAATCGATGGTAATAGCCCGCCAAACCCAAGAAACTCCCGATCTCCTTAGCTGAAGTGGGTCTAGACTAGTTCTGGACTTCCTCAATCTTCTTAGGATCTACCTAAATGTCCTCTATTGATACGACGTGGCCCAAGAAAGTGATTGAATCCAACGAAAACTCGCACTTCAAAAATTTAGCATATAATTAACTGTCTCTCAGATTCTGAAGCACAATCCTAAGATTCTGCTCATGCTCCTCTCAACTGCGGGAGTAGATCAAGATATCGTTAATAAACACGATCACGAAGGCGTCTATATAAGGCATGAACACTAGGTTCATAAAATCCATGAATGCTGCTAGGGCATTTGTCAACCTAAAAGACATCACTAAAAACTCATAATGCTCGTACCGAGTCCGGAAAGTTGTCTTAGGGACATCGGATGCCCTAATCCTCAACTGATGGTAGCCAGATCTCAAATCAATCTTCGAAAACACCTTGGCACCCTGAATCTATTCAAATAAGTCATCAATCCTAGGCAAGGGATACTTATTCTTAATGGTGACTTTGTTCAACTGCTGATAATCTATACACATCCTCATCGATCCATCTTTCTTCACTAACAATACAGGTGCACCTTAGGGCGAGGCACTAGGTCTAATGAAGCCCTTGTCAAGCAAATCTTGCAACTGTTCCTTCAATTCCTTCAACTCTGGCAGGGCCATAGGATATGGCGGAATGGAAATGGGCTGAGTACACGGAGCCAAATCAATGCATAAATCAATATCCCTGTCGGGTGGCATCTCCGGCAGGTCTACAGGAAATACCTCTGAAAACTCACGAACCACGGGCACGAAATCCATAGAAGGAACCTGATAACAATACGATAGGGGTCCAATAATTACTAAAGAAAATTTAGAAATGTGCAGAAACTAAAAAAATAAAGAAACAAAAAAACGGAAAATTAAAGATAGATTGAATTCAAGAAAGAGTTTCTTGAATTCAAGAAGTCTATTCTTGAAGTTGAATCCTAACAACAACAATTAGCTAACGAAGAACTAATCACCTTTGGTAGAGACTTAAAAATAAGAGATAGATTGTGAAACCAGACCCTTTAGAATAACAAGAACAACAATAAGCCTAAACTCGTCACCTTTCTTGAATACCTAAAGTGATCTAAGATTTTGAAAAGGGTTTAATTTTACCACCTTAAGTTGAGTCTTGAAGGTTGAAGAATAAATCCAAGAGTAGCCACACACAAGAGTGCTAGAAAAATCTCACAATTTTTATTGATATTGTCTGTAATAATCTAAGTCTAAAAACAAAGAAGACACCCTTTATATAGAGAAGTGTCACGAAATTTTACCTAAAAAATAAGGAAATAAAGTCCTAAACTACTTTGGACAACAAGTCCAACTACCTTAGGATAAAGGGAAATACTAGGAAGCAAAAACCAAGTCATTCTTGGAATGTAATTCCAAAAATCTTACTAAAAGAAAAGCATAACCTTAACTAACTAGGAATACAATAAATATAGTCCCATAATATATGGAAATAAGTTCCAAACCAATCTTGGATAGAATCTTGAAAATCTTGAAGGAAATTTGCAAGCAACTTGGCACCAACTTGCACTCAACATCTAGCACGACTATTGTACCCTTCTTGGACATCAAGTAAGTCCTTTTTATGCTATAAAAACGTGGCTTTATGTAGGACTTCATGGGCTGCAAGTTTGGACACATTTTAGGTGCCAAATTGGTCCAATAGTGGACTGACTAGGACCTTCTTCAAAAGATGTCTCTTGGGTTCCAATCCTCCTCTTCTTGGACATAAATTTGCGCCGTCAAATAGTTGTAATATCTATCCAATTCATATCATTTATCCTTGATATCTTCATCCCAATTAATAACTTCTTTATTTCCACTTGATGTCTAATGACCTTGTTTGGCAACACTTTAGTTTGACATCTTGTTAAAGGCCCTCTTTGAGATTCCAAAGCTTCATTCTTATTCTTGAATAGATTTGAGCTTCCTAGGGTGCTATCATTCCCCTCGTCTTGAAGAAAATTCGTCCTCAAATTTCGTCCTTGCAAGAAAAAGAAATATGCACTAGTAAATGGCATCCACTAACCTAAAAAACTGGTAAGAATAAAACAAGATAGTGACCATGTGTCCACTTAACCCAATTAAGCCTAATAGGTTTAAATACTCCTGTATAAAGCATATGGACATCATCATCCCAATAAAATTTATGCCTACTTAGATTTGTATAATAAAAGTCTCTCTCAGATGCACCATATAATAAAATTTGCAATGCGATCTTGTCAATAAGGTAGTCCAAATATGTGCACGCTAAAGTAATTACAAAATATTGGCCATGCAACCATTTAACACAATTATCTATGCCACGTGTATCAAATAAGACACTTTTATGATATAGCCAATTATCAATTATAAATCCCATGGATTCTTCTACATGTAAGTTATTCAAAGAAACACATAAATTCTTAGAAAGGTCAGAAGAACCCATAAATTCCAAAATAAAATTTTCAATACATCCAAGCTCATGATTATAACCTTCCCCAATAATATTCGCAACATCAATGAATTCTACATAATTGCTCAAACTATCACAAAAATAGCCATAGATAGGTTCATGAAAGAGTATTTGATCACTAAAATCACAATAATCATGCATATCATCTTTATCAGAAGCAAGCAGTTTTACAGGCTCACAATCAACATGACTAGAGGAATGACTTCCCATCGAACAACAAAACTCACATTCTAGCAGTTTATCACATGAAAACTCATTAGGCACTTGAATAAGAGAAGAAAGAACATTTTACTGATTAGCAAGCCTCTTCTCATAAATTTTATGCCTATTTCCACCAAGTTGGAATGCATAATCATCTATGTCATACTCAATTTCAAAAGTAAGAAAATTACTCTTGCACTTGAACTTAGATATTATAGTTAATGACTTAATATGCATCAAAATATCATTATCCATAAAAATTATAAAGTCACCAACATAAGAAGTAAGAGTATAGTTCATTACCTCCAAAAACACCTTAGGTGTTATAGAAAGGCCAAGAATGTGAATAAACCAATTATACATACCATACTTGGACTTAATTATTAATTGAACAACATCACCTTTTATTATTTTATGCAATGGATCCAACTTAGCAATGCCTTTAGGGAACTCCATGTTGTAAACCTGTAAATAAGGATCAAAATAGTCAAAAGGTTCAACAACAAAGAAATTAAACAAGCTTTTATCTTCCACCATCCAACAAGAATTGATTTCGCAAAATTCATGTGGGAATCCGATTGGATCCTTTCCACATATGGCTGCACAAAATCACAAGAAGTAAAACAAGAAAGAGTTAATGGGTTAGGAAGTAAAGAAACTTTTTCTTTTGCTTACACTCTCTTTGGCTTTTCCCACAAGACTAACTTTTCCTCACCCTTAGCCTCTTTTCTCTCACTAAAGTTTTTTGTCTTTCTATTCACTCAAACCCTCTTGTTTTTCTCTCTCTACCTCGCCGACTTTTTTAATCTCATTGCCTTTCTTTTTTCACAAGACCACTCTTTACCTTACTCGACATCCCACTCTCTTCACTCAACACAACCTCTCATTTTTCCTCTCTTGGGATGTCAACATACACTTCCTTACTCCTCTCATATTTTTCCATATTGTATTTAATAGTCTTTTCATCTTCACAAATTTGAGGGGGAGTCAAAGGTCCAAGAATGAGTTTCTTCCCGTTAACCTCAAAAGAGTATCTATTTATTTCTATGTTATATGAAGCTCTTCTGTAGACATACCATGGCTTTCCCAACAAGATATGATAATTATTCATGGGAATAACGTCACACCAGATCACATCCTCATACCTTCCAATAGAGAATAGTAATAACATTCTTTTATCTACCTTTACCCCTCTCAACATGTAGGGTTCAATATGCTCAACACAAGACAAGTTCAATTTCTCAACCATATAAGTGCTAATTGAGTTATAGCCAAACTCTTTGTCAATTCTAAGGGCACAAATCGCAGACATCACTTTAGCTCTTGTTTGAAAAATAACTTTACCATTGTCTTTATTCCATTCGCCATACTAAAAGTTCAACTTTTCAAGTTGTTGAGTCATAGCTCGCCTCCTTTCTTCATAACTACCTATTTGAGACATCTTGAACAAAGCTTAGAAGAAATATGTATCTTTCAAATTTAGCTTTTTCCCTCTAATGTCCTCACCTCTCTTTCCTTTTTCCACTCAAAGCAACTCTTGATCGTTAATCTTTAGATTAATTAATAAACCTTACTAGTCACAACCCTTAGTGATAAGAATTTGGAGTTAGAAAAAGAAAAAGAAAGTGGAAGACCAAACATAGAAAGAATAGGAATTGGTTAGTGTTAAAAGAAAAAAGAAAGAATTTAAGAAACCCAAAACCCACAAGAATAAGGAAATAAGTTACCTTAATCTTCAAGAACTAGGATCCCCTCTTCTAGTTTCCTTTCTTGACTTGGAAAACCAAATAATACGTGAATTCAGAAAATAATAATGAGTAATAACACTTTTTTGGGGCTGAATTTCTTTTTTTTTTCAAAATTGTTTTTGGTTTGTTTTTGCTCCAGAACCTCCCAAGATTATCAAGATTGAAATCTTGATTAGCCTATGATCTGATACCACTTGAAAACAATACGATAGGGGTCCAATAATTAGTAAAGAAAATCAAGAAACGTGCAGAAATTAAAAGAAAATAAAGAAACAAAAAAAATGGAAAACTAAAGATAGATTGAATTCAAGAAAGAATTTCTTGAATTCAAGAGGTCTATTATTGAAGTTGAATCCTAACAACAACAATTAGCTAACGAAGAACTAATCTCCTTTGGTAGAGACTTAAAAACAAGAGATAGCTTGTGAAACCTGACCCTTTAGAATAACAAGAACAACAATTAGAATAACAAGAACAACAATAAGCCTAAACTCGTCACCATTCTTGAATACCTAGAAGTGATCTAAGATTTTGAAAAGGGTATAATCTTACCACCTTAAGTTGAGTCTTGAAGGTTGAAGAATAAATCACAGAGTAGTCACACACAAGAGTGCAAGAAAAATCTCACAATTTTTATTGATATTGTCTGTAATAATCTAAGTCTAAAAACAAAGAAGAAACCCTTTATATAGAGAGAGGTCACGAAATTGTACCTAAAAACAAGGAAATAAAGTCATAAACTACTTTGGACAACAAGTCCAACTATCTTAGGATAAAGGGAAATACTAGGAAGCAAAAACCAAGTCATTCTTGGAAAGTAATTCCAAAAATCTTACTAAAAGAAAAGCATAACCTTAACTAACTAGGAAAACAATAAATATAGTCCCATAATATATGGAAATAAGTTCCAAAACTTGGATAGAATCCTGAAAATCTTGGAAATCTTGAAGGAAATTTTCAAGCAACTTGGCACCAACTTGCACTCAACATCTAGCACGACTATTGTACCCTTCTTGGACATCAAGTAAGTCCTTTTTATGCTATAAAAACGTGGCTTTATGTAGGACTTCATGGGCTGCAATTTTGGACACATTTTAGGTGCCAAATTGGTTCAATAGTGGACTTACTAGGACCTTCTTCAAAAGATGTCTCTTAGGTTCCAATCCTCCTCTTCTTGGACATAAATTTGCGCCATAAAACAATTGTAATATCTAGGCGATTCATATCCTTTATCCTTGATCTCTTCATCCCAATTAACAACTTCTTTATTTCCACTTGATGTCTAATAACCTTGTTTGGCGACATCTTGTTAAAGGCCCTCTTTGAGATTCCAAAGCTTCGTTCTTGTCCTTGAATGGCTTTGAGCTTCCTAGGATGCTATCAGAACCTCTGCACAAGAATCGCGAACATAAGCTAAATAAGCTAGACACCCTTCTCGATCATGCACCGAGCCTTCATATAAGAGATAACCCTGCTGGTAGAATGGCTAAGAGTCTCTCTCCACTCTAATAGGGGAAACCCCGCCAACACTAAGGTCACCGTCTTGGCGTGACAGTCCAATATATCATGATAAGGTGACAACCAATCCATACCCAATATAACATCAAAATCAACCATATCGAGGAGTAGAAGATCTACACTAGTCTCAAGACTTCCAATAGTGATCACACACGAACGATAAACACGATCTAAAACAATAGCATCCCCTACAGGTGTGGACACATATACAAGGGGCACTCAAAGAATCACGAGGCACAACAAAATATGAAGGAAAATAAGATGACACATAGGAGTAAGTAGACCCCGGATCAAATAGAACTGAAACATCTCTACTGCAAACTAAAACAGTACATGTAATAACAGCATCAGATAACTCAGCCTCAGGCCTGGCTGGAAAAGCATAGCACGGGGGCTGGGCCCCCACCACCCTTAACTATGTCCTTGGGACGACCTCTAGCCGTCTGACCTCCACCTCTAACGGCCTGACCTCTACCTCTAATAGTCTGGACCCTACCTCTGGCTTCCTAACCCCTGCCTCTCGCTGGCTGAGCAGGCGGTGCAGCAACTGGTGCCAGAACCATGGCACGAGAACCTTGATGTTGTGGCAGAATGTCCAATAATCTCGGACAAGTCCTCCTGATATGCCCATAACCACCACACTCGAAACATCCATCTTGGTACTGTGGCAGTAGAAGCTGAGACTAACCAGAACGAGCCGGATGGCCATGGTAATAACTCTGAATAGGAGGTGCACTGATAGGAGCTGGTGGTGCATTGTAAGTTGGCTGTCCAGAATGAGGCACGTTAGGACCACGACTCCTTGAAGCATTGTGGGATGCTTGAAGCACTGAATGGAACATCCTAGGAGGATGTCCCCTACCAAAAGTACCCCTGCCTCTAGATGAGGCACCGTTGAACCCACCGAAATGACGAGGTCTCTTATCAGGCCCCTGACCTCCCTGTCCAAGAACCATCTTGACTCATCCTGGCGACATTGGCAGCCGCCTGAAAAGAAATCTCACTCCCAGTCTCCTTAGCCATCCACAATCTAATAGGCTGAGAAAGTCCCTCTATAAACCTCTTCACCCCATCTCTCTCGGTAGGAAGAAAAAGAAGAGCATGACGGGCCAAATCCACAAAACGGGTCTCATACTGAGTAACAGTCATACTGCCCTGCTGGAGACGCTCCAACTGACAACAATGCTCCTCTCTCAATTTGATAGGCATAAGTTTCTCCAGGAATAGCTGAGAGAACTAGTCCCAAGTAAGAGCAAGCGACCCAGCTGGTCTGGTCAACAAATAACCTCTCCACCATTTCTTAGCGGAACCAGTCATCTGAAATGCAGCAAAGTCGACCCCATTGGTCTCAAATATACCTATGTTCTGTAGCACCTCATGACAATTGTCAAGATACTCCTGGGGATCCTCTGAAGTAGCACCGCTGAAGTGAACTGGGAAGAGCTTGGTAAACCTGTCCAATCTCCACAAAGCCTAAGAAGACATAGCTGACCCCACCAGTCTGTGCTACAACAACCAGCTGAACTACTCTGACTAGATGAGCAGTTAGAGTCTAGTATTGGGAAGCCACCTGCTCTGGAGTGTGAGTAGCAGGAGTCTAGGCTCCTCCTCCAGCCTGAGATATGGCCGGTGCCATGGTAAATACGCCAGTATGGGCCACGCTCTCCATAAGGCCCACCAAACGGACCAAGGCATCCTAAAGAACTAGGGTGTCAATGAACCTCTCAGGGACCTGAGCTGGCCCGGGAGGAACAATCTCGGCTGGAACCTCCCCGTCAAACTCCACCTGAGGCTCTACTTTTGGGGCTGCTGCTCGGACCCTGGGCTGAGCCCTGCCCCTACCTCGGCATCTAGCACGGCCTCGACCTCTGCCCCTCGTAGGAGCTGCTATTGAAGGCTCTGGCTGCTGCTCAGCTGAAGAAGTGGTACGTGTTCTCGCCATCTGTGAGAGAATAAGAGTAGAAGAGTTCAATCAGTATTGAGAAAACAAAATCGCACGACAGAGAAGAATAACAGTGAAATTCGTTCCTAACTTCATAACCCCTGTGAGATAAGTACAAACGTCTCCGTACCAATCCCCCAGACTCTACTAAGCTCGTTCGTGAATTGTGAGACCTAGGCAACCTAGTGCTCTAATACAAACTTGTCACGACCCGGAATTCCCACCGTGGGACCGTGATGGCGCCTAACATTTCACTTGCTAGGCAAGCGAACGTTAGCGATCATTAGCCAATTCTTCTACCTTTCAGTAATTACCAATAAATAAGCTATAACGAGTTGAAATGAGTGCGTAAATATATAACAACCTCAATATATATTACTACCTAGAATCTAGAGTCACAATTCACGAACTTCTAAGATTTTACTACAAGTAAATGTCTGAAAGAAATACAACTATTTTCGAAATGAAAGAAACATTAAAAGGGGAATGTATAGAAGGGGACACCAGGGCCTGCGGACGCCGATAGATCTACCTTGGGTCTCCTATAAAGTGAATCCTACAGCCAACCTCAGGATCAGCTCGGACCAGCACCAAAATCTGCACAGAAAGTGCAGAGTGCAGTATCAGTACAACTGACCCCATGTACTGGTAAGTGCCGAGCCTAACCTCGATGAAGTAGTGACGAGGCTACGACGGGTCACTCACAATATAGCCTCTATGCAGTATATATGATTAAAGCAGAAAAAGGAAGACAGAATAGGAATAAACAGTAACTTGCAAGAAATAACTACAACTCCCGGAAATAAGTCAACAACGTTTAGGAGTTTCCAATCCTTAAGTGCAATGAAGAATATCGTAAAGCTAACACAGTTCAAGAAAAGCATAAGCACATTGGATGTTGCGTCGCGCAACCTGATCGCACGGTACATCTCGTATTTCTACCTTATTTCCTCATAGCAGTATAAACAATAGTAAATATAAAGAAGGGTGTTGCTGCGTGCAACCCGATCCCGCCATATCACAATAATACAATCACAGTTCACCCTTATTCCACCAAACAATCCACCCTTATTACACCTGTTGCGGCGTGCAACCCGTTCGCACAATACAATATCAATTCACCCTTATTCCACCTCAGCATATCACCCTTATTCCACATGTTGCGGCGTGCAACCCGACCCCGTCATATCAATACTAATTACTCAGTATGTACAGACATTTCACAATTTAAATCACAGAAACCCTTCACAATACTTAAACTCCAAACCGAAACAAATAGGAAACTTTTACACCTTGAAAGTTTACATAAATACTACTACATGATCAGCCCCAACTCTAGTCCTAAAAAGGATAAGCGATCGCTGCAAATATAATCCGGTCTAAAGTCCGGAGTCGAATCCCACAGAGAACTAAGGCTTAACTACAGTTTTCAATGTTGCTAAGAAACACAAGTCCAAATAATTTCCTAATTACAAATATTATAATGTTTTATTTTATCTAATTAACTAACAAATACTAGAAAGCGGTAAAATGATCAACTAACGAGACAAATGGTTGGAGACTAAATTAAGGAGGTCTAGAGTTATGATTTCCCCAAGTGTCGGAATCCTTCCAGCCATGTTCCCTACAATTTCGCCGATGTATTCTCTATTGATCGTGAGCACTTTAGGTGACGTAATTCTCTATCGAGCAACTACAACAATTTACTAGACATATTCTCTCGAACTACGCTAGTTGTCTTTATCTAACCGCTCATTAGGACCACGTCAAGGCTTTGTTATTTCTAAACCTACCTTTAAACCCGCTGAATTGATTTCTCACATACATTAGGAGTGACGTTGTTCAACAACCACCTAAATATGTATCATTTCTCAAGCAACACATAATAAATAAGCACAGTCAATCGATGACCATTCAATCAACAACAATAAACACGTAGTTGAACAAGTAGAGAAATCCAACGGCTCAATTATATAAAAACATAACAAGAATTTATCCTACAAAAGATTACATCAATACCCTAGATAACAAATTAGCTATTCATAATAGTATGTAAAACTACAATACTAAAAGTCATAACCAACAATGGAAAATAGGAAGAGGAAGGAAAAATTCGTAGAAGAATTCCCTGCCTTGCTCATGTTGTGTTTCTGCCTCCTTAGGTCGAATTTGTGTCAAAAGTGTGTCCAACCTCTCCAAAATACCGTTTATCCATGTATATATACCAAGTAGGGTCAGACCCAAACAATTATACCTTCTCTTACGCGAAAAAGGACAAATTTTTTCAGGTTTGGAGCTCGCGGCCGCGGCCAACCGCGGTCCGGGCGCGGTATTTTACTAGCACACTGCTTCAGCCCGCATCCAGGTATGTGGTCGTGGTTTAGACCGCGTTTTTCACCCTGTTCCATTCAGAATTTAGAAATATGTAAAACATGAAAGTTGTAGCCCTTTGAGTTAGCTTTCCAACTATATATTATATAGACCGCATGGAGTTCGGAGAAAAGAGTTATGTCAATTTTACTAGACAGTATGCAATATGCCTACTCGAGTCTTTGTTTGTTCTTAACTATCAAATTTGACCCCTGAACACGATCCCGACTTACTTTCTTGGGCTTTTACTCAGACTTCAAAGCTCCAAATCACTTGAATTCATTTCATAATATCTATATAGCTCGAAATCACTCCTACAAGGCATAAAACACGCAGTTAGTGCAAAACACTAGCGAGTAAAGCTCAAACTCAATTAAAGTGCAGTAAATTAGAGTGTAATAAACGACTAAAATACGTAATTATGGACTATCATCACTACACAGCGAGACCAGTTCAGAATATATAACAAAAGGGTACCAATAAACCAACTCAAGTAAATAGTAGAAGATAATGAACTATGAGAGGAACAAATATCATGAATAGAAGGAAACAATGTCTAACACGTGGCAATTAGGCATGGGAACACAATTAGAGCATGTAGCACCTAAGACAGGGAAATAGACAATATGAGAAAAGCGGGAAAAATAGGGGAAACAGATAATTTGGCAGCGCATAAGTACTCGTCATGGAATACACATAGCAAATAGTTCGAGGGTTCCTAATTACCTAAAGTCAAGTTAGACACAACACTTACCTCGCTCCAAAGGTCACTTAATGCTCAATCACAACTTTTCCTCTAGTATTCTCCTCCAAACCAGTCGTATCTATCCACAATTGACTCAATAATATCAATTATTGCTAAAGGAATCAGCTACAATGCATAAATTTAGATTCCCCAAACTCCCCCCCCCCCCCCCAAAAGTAAAAAATCGACCTCGGACCCGCTTGTTCAAAACCCAAGGTTCGGACAAAAACCCATTCACCCTCGAGCCCGATTATGTAATTTATTTCGAAATCCAACCTCAATTCGAGGTCTAAATTCTATTTATGCAAAAATCTCTAATTCTACCCAAAGCCCCACTATTCACCATGAAAATCCTAGATTTTAGGTTGAAAACTCATGAAATTTAATGGGTAATTGAAAGAAAGTGGGTTAGAATCACTTACCTACAAATTTGGGAAGATGAGTCTTGGAAAAATCGCCTCTAAGGTTTTAGATTTTGAAAATTCGAGAAGTGACCAAAAATCCCGTCCAAAAATCATTTTGATCAGTTGCATGTGTCGCATTTGCGACCTGGTTTTCGCAAATGTGAGCCCCGCAAATGCGAAGATCCTATCAAAAATGCGAAGGTTTCCCATTCCTTCTATCATCACAAATGCGAAGAAAATCTCGCAAATGCTAGCCTGACCTTTTTCCGCAATTGCGATCACTGCCTTCCCCCATCCCATTTCGCAATTGCGAAGAAATGTTCGCAAATGCGAAAACCATGAGGCCCAGCTATTCTTCGTAAATGCGAGAAATAGCTCGCAAATACGGAACCTGCAGAGGTCGCATTTGCGAGATCAGAGGCTTGCACTATATATTGCAACACCAGTTATGCTCTAAGTCCAACTTTTACTCCATAGCCTATCCGAAACTCACTCGAGCCGACTCCAAACCAATCATGCACACAAGACCTAAAACATCATACGAACTCGCTCGCTCGATCAAAACACCAAAATAACATCTAAAACTACGAATTGAACACCAAATCAAATGAAATTTTCAAGGAAACTTTGAAACTTATATTTTCACAACCGGACGTCCGAATCAGGTCAGACCAACTCCATTTTTCATCAAATTTCAAAGACTAGTCATAAATATGGTATTTGACCTATACCAGATTCCATAATCAAAATACGGACCCGTTATCCAAAAAGTCAAACTTTGGTCAAACATTTTAAATTCATTAAGCTTTCAACTTCCAAATTTCGACAAAGTCCGATATCTCGGGCTAGGGACTTTCAAATTCGATTCCGGACATACGCCCAAGTCCGAAATTACACCATGGACCCACCGGGATCGTCAAAATATGAATCTGGATCCGTTTACTAAGAATGTTGACCGAAGTCAACCCAAATAAAGTTTTAGGCAAAAATCCTTAATTTTTACAATTTTTAACATAAAAGCTTTCCAAAGAGACTCGCGGACTGCGCACGCAAATCAAGAAAGGCTAAAATATGATTTAAGGCTTCAAATTACAGAATTAGATTTTAAATCATAAGATGACCTATCAGGTCATCACAATTATAATACCCTGATAAATGTTCATGAACACATGAAAGATCCTTGGTCTTAAATACTGATTCACAGATTGACTAGATTAAGAGAAGACCTTCGTATAGAAGCTTGTAGCATGGTAAAAAAAGTTGGCCAGCTTTCTCATTGTGTTTTTGTTCTAAAAGAGGTAGAAATTTGCATATAAAGAGTTGGATGAAGCCTCGACATTTTGTTAGTTGTTCAACTATCCAACACAGAATAGCACTTGTTTTTAAAGATTCAAATTCAGTCAACCAGTTAAGTCCTTAATAACAAAAATTTTTGGTTTTCCGGAATATACATGGACATGTTTCCTTTTTTCATTACACATTCAATCTTGCTTTTCCAAGTTATTTCCTCAAAGAAGTATACTAGGGATATATTGAAGTGAAATATTGTTGTGGATACTGTCATGATAACTCAACAAATGGATCTACTCGGGCTTTTAAAGAAATGCATAACTCTCATATATCTAATATCTTTCGGTCAAGGTTTTTCGTTTATTGAGTTAGCTAAATGGGACAAACATTCATTATTATCAAGAAAATGCACTTTTTATTTAACGACCTTAATTTTACAACTCAAATATATTTTTTATAAGATTTTATTGACTTTTAAATTTTGGTACTCATTAATATATGTCCAAAAACTAGTTTACCTAATAATGAAGAAGATTAGTGAGAGTTATATTTGATTAGTGGATATCCATATAATATGTATTTCATAACATTGACTAATATAGAGA
Source organism: Nicotiana undulata (assembly GCA_005239495.1). Classification (NCBI taxonomy): domain Eukaryota; kingdom Viridiplantae; phylum Streptophyta; class Magnoliopsida; order Solanales; family Solanaceae; genus Nicotiana; species Nicotiana undulata. The sequence goes on from ML295376.1 coordinate 24,833, forward strand.
TTAAAATAGGCATTCAAAAAGTCAATTGAGAAATAAGGGGAGAATGATAATTGTTCAAAATAAAGGAGGGAGTTTAATTTTTAAAGTAAAATTTGAGGGTATAAATGATTTTCACCCGTTTATAACTAGTATTTCTTTAATAGTTAAATTAACTTTGATTTACTTTTAAAAAACTAGTTGCAGGTAAAAATTCACCTGCATTATACAGGTACTTCTGCGAACCTGCCAAAAATCCCAAAAAAAGAAGACAAAACGAGAAACACGTTTGGGATAATTTGGCAGAAACCGCGTCGAAGTCATCGAGGGGCATCATCATAAGTCTCATATACTACTATTCTTCTCCCTCGTACACACACATCAAACAATTGGCGAATCTTTTCATAACCTCGTTGATTGTTGTCTGAATTCCTCTCAGATAGGGCTTTTGGTTCGTATCTTCTACCTGCAATTCCTTTAGCTGATTTTCTAATTGTATTATCCTTTATTTATGTAGCAATTCTTCTTCAATATATGATAGAGATCTAATCTTTGAGTTAATTATTCATGTTACATCTTTATTTATTTATACGCTGAAGAGTCTCTATTTGTACTTATTTTCTTTAAATAAATAGATAAAATTATGAAGAGGGTCTTGAAATTTAGGTCAAGCAGCTTACAGTTTACTTGAATGGGACTAAGTTTATTCTTTAGCTCTATTTATGCTTGTTTTCTTGAAAATAGATAAATTTACTTGAATGGGGTAAAATTTATATCTTTAGCCCTATTTGTGCTTATCTTCTTGAAAATAGATAAACATAGGTAAAGGGGTATTAAGTTTTAGGTCAAGCAGGTTATGGTTTTTACTTGAAATTAGTAGGAACTGTTTGTTTTTCGTCTTGTCTGAAAGGGGATTGTAGCCAATGGCGGAGCCAGAAATTTTAACAAGGGGGGTTCAAAAATTTGAACTTGGGACTTCAAGCAATTTTTATACTACCTTTGCCACTACAGGGGATTCAAATGTTAATATATATATATATATATATACATATTTGCCCTAATATTTTAAAAAAAAATCCACTGAGGATCCCCTTCCTTGGCCGTGGCTCCGCTACTGTTTGTAGCCACCTTCATCCTTCTTGGTCCATGAGCTTGTTCAATTCATGGCCGACCTTTTGCGTTTTTGTCATTAATTTGCGCTTTCTCAGATTTCAGGAAGTTGGTTTTCAACTGATACTACTGGTGCTTAAATTGGAGGTTGATTTGTTGTCCACTAAAAATGGGGATCACTGATACGGTACATTCACTTACAAATTGTCCTTCAGTTCATCTCTTTAGTGAAAAAGAAATTCCTTTGGTGGTAATAATTAGTGGAGTTTATGCATTTACGCCGCCTCTGCTACCAGTCTATTATGCTTAGTCACATTGCTTTCTCCTGCTCCTATTTGTGATTTATGCATTTACATCGTCTCTGCTTTTAGCCTTTTTTATAGTTGGTTCACATTAATGTCTCATGGCTCTTCCAATTCTCTATTAGTTCGATTGGCTTTCTGTCGCTCTTTCTCCGACTCTACATGTGCACTGTGATCCTGTTATCATTTCTTCACTCATGTGTTTGCGTGACAAAGGACGGAGCATGAGAAAATTTTTTGAATAGGGAAAGAAACAAGAAAAATACAAAGCATAGTACAGACTATTTGATTCCTGAAAGATAAATTAGAACACCATCTGAGAAAGTATCCCCTTGGTACTTTTTTTGTAGTTTCTTAATAAAAGTTACCTTACCTGATCCAAAAAAAAAAAAAAAGAACACCATCTGAGTGTTTTTATCTTTGAGTTGTCTTGCGTTAGTTAAAGTTCAAATAGCATTTGATTATAGTCACATGATTTTATTATGCTGACCAACACAACTCTTTAGTCTTAGTTACTGAGGAAAATGGCTCTCGATCAGGATAAAAAAGATGTAGAGAACTCACAACTAAATTCTGGAGCTAACATGGAAACACAGAAACGAAGCAAAGACAACCCAACCAAACAATTATAGCATAAACTTCCAACCTTATATTGTATTCCCGGTCTTGAGTTGCCCTATATTTTATGAGCTTGCTAGATTGGTATTGATTTTGAATCCTAATCATCTATATTATAAAGAATTCAACTTGTCTTTTGGCATCTGGATACATAAGGAACATTATTACCCTCCCAAGCCAGCTTGCAAACGTCTCTAACTCATAATGGTCTGAAAGAAAATCCAAAAATAGTAGTTACCTTATGTTCCTCTCTCATATTCTATTCGGCACCTGTTCAATGCATTTATTCCTAGTGTCATTGCTTAAAAATGGAGAAATCTTTGAAGCTATTTCCATTTCTTCTCGAGACATTCAAAATTGGTGAATTTTCCTATTGTTTATCTTCTTTTAAATTTTGCCAGTCAACTCCCGATGTTTATCAAACATTTAGATAAACATCGGAATTCATCAGTATATGCTTTTACTGTCTTTTTTAACAAAAAAGTAATGTAGCATATACTGATGGATTCCACTGTTTATCATCATATGTTTCTTGACTTTGAATGATTGTCTCGATCTTCTTGCATGAGTTCATCTAGTAAGTTGACTATCCATTTTGTTTTCCTTTGGATTTAGTCTCTCCCAGCTACACTATCCAAACTTTTCAGACAATAAAAACTTCAATATCGCACTTAATTGTGTTCTGTTAACTGGGACTTACCTGAAATAGAGTTGCATAATGAGTGATATCCTTTGATGGAAAAACCAGTTTATTTATAAAAAAAATATTGCTGCATAATTAGAAAATATGGTGTTTTGGGAATTTAATAAATCAAACATCTAATATCCAGGGCAATCGAGCAACTTAGACTGATGAGAAGCGGAAAGCTAGACCTTTTGGTATAAAATAATGAAGCCCACCAACATATAGTACACAAAAACCATAGAAGGAGGAAAACTCTTGGTTGCAGCCTAGAGAATCTTACTTGCAGATTGTTCCATATGTTATCTATATGTCACTATGTCCTTGTTAATCAATGGATTGAAACCCGTCAACCCAATTTGAGAGTAATTCCTTAGCATGAAAAGAGTTCTTATGTTGGAGTATTAAATTCTTTTTCCAGGTACATAGCCTTTTCTCTTGTTTCAAGTCACGGTCCACAAACAATGATGGTGATTCATCCCATAATGTCGAGTTTGCTGGTGGAAATGTGTGCCTTATTACTACGAAAGAAAGTTGGGATCAGAAGTTGGCAGAAGCAAATAAAGAGCGCAAAATTGTGAGTATCATGACCCCCCCCCCCCCCCCCCCCCCCCAAAACTCTCTTTGTCATGTATACATATGCGCGTGTGTATGTACATACAATGTGTGTGTAGGGATGGCAATAGGACGGTTTGAGCATTCGCGGGGCGGGTTGCAGTCTTTGCGTGGGCGGGTTCTAATTTTTTAAAAAGAAATTAATGCGGGGCGGGTCACCGGTCAAGATTTTAATTTTTTTGAACTAAAAACCTAGAAGGCTAAAACGCTATCAGCCACACTAATATCTTTTGGGATTTTCAATTCTTTGACGTACGATAAGTACTATAAAATTAGAATGGCACTGATGCTTGTGACACTTCTGATACAGGTAAAATTAGAATGGCACTGATGCGTGGATAAGGCTATATATTATGGTGGCTTATTTTTATTGGCTCTTATGTTCAATACTCCTACTTTCTTGAACGTGTCTTGATTTACATGTTGATTGGGGTTCAACATTGTGTTTGCTTGCAAATCTTTACACTCACCAGAGAGGTATACATAAACCTCACTCTGGAAATTACCGTGTTGCTAACAAATGTATCAGTAGCATTTCCTCTGTCAAATCACAGTCCACAAAATTTAGTCTTATTCCTTTTATAATAACTGAAAGACAATTCAGTCTTATGATTCAGACATTTCCATAACACAAGAGTAAGACATAAACACTTAAAATTGGTATCATATTGTGCTTTTTTGCTATGTGTTTACAGCTCCTCATAATTTATGTGGTAGTCACTTGGAACATATGAGACAACAATTAGGATTTCCTTCGGCTAATTTTTATTGGCAAAAAAGCGACAAAAAGAAGAGAGTGAATTTTTATTAAAAAATATTGCGGGGGGGGGGGGGGGGGGGGGGGGGGGGGTGAGGGCAGGTGGAGTGTGGGGCGGGTGAATGCGGGTTTAATTCCTATGCGGGGCGGGGCGGGTTCAGATAGAACCCGCCCAGCACCGGCACCGCTTTGCCTGCCATTCCTACGTGTGTGTGAGAGAGAGTAATTTTTATTATATGGAGATTATTCCAGAAGTTGAAGAAACCTAAATTTTTATGCAATATGTTCTTGCGTTTGTGATAGAGTCGAGCCTTTGGCACTTGATTGAGGAATAAAACAATTATGGGCCCAAATAGAGCATTTATTACAGAGAAAAGAGCCAAATTTACCCCTCTTTTGAAATATTAGTCTGTGGCCATATGTACCCTCATAGTTAACAAAGTTTTAAAAACTACCTAACGGATCCCACTGGGTGGTTTTATTTACCTGATTTCACTTCATTAACCCATAACCCGTAGCCCATTTAACCCATTTTATAAAACGGAATGACCCGTATTTTTTAGATATCTTACGACATTTTATTCCATTTTGGAGAAAGACCAATGTGCGATGTCTTTTCAAACAACTTGTGCAATGTTTCTTCCAAATCAGTAAGAGTAGTTCTCCATAAAAATTCGGATAAAAGACCCATTAAAAGAAGGAACAAACGTAAACAACAATAAGAGAAATAGAAATAGCAAAATTAACCAAAACACACAATATACAACTCAAAACATACATATCGATGGATTAAAGCTTTTGGGATACCCCTGCACGCTTGGTCACCAGAGACTTTCAAAATTGTAGGCGACAAGTGTGGAGGCTACATCGACGCAGATGAAGACACCAAAAACAGAGCTCACTTCTTCTGGGCTAGAATTTGCATCAAAAACTCGTATGGGACAATTCCGGCGAACTTGGATCTCGAAGTGGGGGACTTCAGATTTGATATCCAGATTCTGCAGGAGGACCGGGCACCTCCAAGACCCATTGGTCACAACCTCGTACCAAATACAACAAAGCAGTTGGTGGAGACCTCGAACAGAGTGCCTCTCTATGAGGTCGCATCTACCAGTCTATCAATAGGGTCACGTGAAGGAGAGAAATTGTATTTCAAAAAATCGGGCCACTATAAATGGGGGAAAAAGACCCGTCAAAGCTACTACTCAAGGTAGGTCAAACAAAGGGAATTTAAATATGGGCCTCAATTCTGGCTTTTATTCAACAGGCCCAAAACATAAGGTAAACCACAAAAGGCCCAAATTAGATCTTCTTTGGAGAGCAGTTGGGCCAATAAACGACCCATGCATTTTTAAGCCCTCTCCTTCACAGGCTTCTTCCGACTTCGATACCCTCTCCCTCGAAATTCAAGCCTCCAAACTCGTGGCAACCAACACCACAGGGGAAACATCACACACCCAATTCGATGTCGATGATGAAGCCGAGCCTTTGATTAATTTTAATCCTCCTCCTCTATTGCCACAATTATTACCTGCAAATTCACCAAAGGTTAGTGAACCGGAATCTGAATTCTCTTCTCAGTCACTCAATGATTTTCTCCCTTTGCCCTGGCATGAGAGAGAAGATCTTTGCATGCAAGTGGTGGACACACCAACAATATATGAGGCATCAAGGTGGACAAAGGTGGCAATGTTAAAAGCTTGTAAAGCTTTTGTGATCAATGTTACAGGCTTTGAGCATGAAATTATGGGCATTATTTTAAGAATGGAAGAGAGAAGAAAAACTCAATTGCAGCAACAGGCACAAACTGAGATGGAGTCTAAGAAAGGGAAGTCCAAAGGGGGAACTAAACTCTAAAAAGTGGAATGGGGTTTACACGAGGGGAGTGGCAAGAAGGTTAGGGGAAGGTCTCAAATAACACACTCTAGAGTTGGAATGTATAGGGTTTAAACGATAGGAATAAGAGAATTACACTAAAATCTCTCATTCACAAGTGGGGGCTGGACATTCTTTGTTTACCGGAGACTAAAATTGAAAACTGGAGCTCTTCATTGATCAGGGAAATATGGGGAAGCAGATGGGTGTCATGGGTTGATCTTCCGGTATGTGACACCAGGGGGGATTCTAATTTTATGGGGTAGGAGATTCTGGCACTCTTTTGATTCCCAATCTGGAACATTCACACCAGTGTTTTGGAGAGCGTTAAGCGCAATTTAACACATAAATAAAAAAATTAAAATAGGCATAGATAAATGGCTAAGAACTCATTAAAAATAACATATTAAGCAAATGTTTCAATTCTTAAATCAAGAAGCAAATAATAGATACTAAAACTAGATAGTGAATAATCCTCAAAAGTCATAACATATTAAGCAAATGTTTCAATTCTTAAATCAAGAAGCAAATAATAGATACTAAAACTAGATAGTGAATAATCCTCAAAAGTCATAACATATTAAGCAAATGCAAAACAAAATCACAAAAGGAGCAACATCCTATTCTTCAGCAAGATCTCCAAACTCTTGAAGTGTCATCATGTTCGAGTTATTATATTGGTCATCATCATCTTCTTCCTCATCGGAGGCTTCATTAATTAGGGTTCTACTTGTACATGTACTTGTACTTGTATATACTCTTTCTTTGCTCCTTGAAGTACTTCCCCTAAAACCATAAACATTCTCTTCAACTCCACTTGCCATAGCAGCATGACCAAAAGTGAGACCTTCTCCTTCAAACACTTCTTCTTCTTCATGATTTTCGGGGCTCCTATTAACCATTCATTTGCTTCATCAATGTTATCCAATAAAATTGGATCAATGATATTGCGAGCTTTGTAACGACGAGCCAATGTTCTATTATATTTTACGAACACGAGATCATTGAGTTTCTTTAGCTCAAGCATGTTCCTCTTCTTAGTATGAATCTGCATAATANTTTTCATAACCAAATTGCATCCACCATTCAACTGTAGAAGTATTATTTTAGAAGTTAATAACTTAAAAGTTAAAGCTCTAAAGAGTAAAACAATTGAAAAAACTTGCTCTCGTGGTGCCAATTTGGTTCTGCCTCTAATGGCCGAAGCTAATCCAAGAATTCCATCGGCTTGCATATATAAACCAAGCTCTTCCCCTATTTTGTCTTGCATCGCTTCATCTGGCACCAACTTCGCAACACATGCATGATACCCCTTCCACACGTCTAAATCTAAAGTCTTCTTCTCATTGTTTGTGTAAAAGAATCCGGGGTTCAAAATATGCCCTGCTGCATGTAAAGGTTGATTAAGCTGATCATCCCACCTTTTATCAATGATTTCAAAAACTCTCTCATATTTCCTCCTATCATAATCAAATGCCTTCTCAATAGCTTCTTTAGCCCTATCCATGGCTTCATAAATGTATCCCATTGGTGGTTTTCTCTCCCCATCCACCAAAAAGGATTACCAACTTTAAGTGCTTGTACAGTGTCATTCCAAAAATATGGACCAACAATAAATCTCGCAACTTCTTTCCCAAGAGCTTCCTTTGCATAGATACTCTCACTCCATTCGGTTGACATGAACAAGGTTCGCAAATTTTTCTTTTGCAGGTAAAAGCTATGCAAGGTCATGATAGCTGTTGCGAATCTTGTCTTAGCCGGTTTCACCAAATCTCTTTGGTTTGTGTATCTCCTCATCATGTTCAACAACAACGACCTTTGACTAATGTAAAAATGTATCTTGATCGCCTTAGTAAAAACTGTAGGAAATCAAATTTCATAGTTAATAAGTATTAGCAATTAACATGAAGGTTAAAAACATAAAATAATAAATAAGAACCACTTGTTTGCCCGTAGAATATGGGGCTAACTTGAAAATGTCACCAAACATCAAGTTGATACAATGTGCAGCACAAGGAGTCCAAAAAATATTCGGGAAAACTCCTTTCAACATGTCACCCGCCCTTTTATTCTCACTTGCGTTATCAGTAACAACTTGAACCACATTTTCCGGTTCAACTTTCAATATTGTCTTCTCAAACAAGTAGAACATTTTATTGAAATCGGTTGAAGAGTCACTAGTATCATAAGATTCAAGAAACACACTACATCTCGGAGAATTCACCAAAACATTAATGACCATTTTCCCATTTTTTGCAGTCCATTTGTCCATCATAATGGAACAACCATAAATTTTCCATTGCGCCTTATGCTCCTCGACAATCTTGTTTGTCTTCTCCACCTTTATTTTAGACAAGGAGCTCTTACTTGGTGATAGGTAGGGGGGGCTTCATTCCTGGACCATATTGGCCTACGGCCTCAATGAATTCACCAAAACTATTGGTGTAATTCACACAATTAAAAGGGAGCCCCGCATTATACATCCACCTAGCAAAAGCATCTACAACGCGCTCCCTTAAACTCTTCCTACAAGAATCTAAGTCAATAGCTTCACTCTTTCTCTTTTCATTTGGTTTTTGTGAGAAAAAAAAGATTAAGAGGACCTTTCATATTGCTAACGGCGGTGGATGATCCACTTCCAGTTGTTGAGTTCTTTCTTTGAGATTTAGAGGGAGGTGGCCTCATTATATCATTGACTTCAAGGTCATCATCATCCATTTGACTATTCATCAAGAAGATTAATCATAGATGGTCCATGGCTTATTGGATTTTTTAACTCATTTTTTTTCTCAACATACTCTCTAATTTCTTTCTTAATAGTATCCGGAACTCTTGGACAATCTTTGACATCTCTAAAACCACCGATTAGATGTCTCTTGTGACGATGTATTCCACCGTTATAAATTTTTTGACAAAAGATACATTGCACTCTTGTGTTACTATTGCCAACTGCAACTCCATACGCCCAAGCTGGATCTCTTTTTTGGCTTGATGCCATTGAATAATAAGATTGAATTTACTACAATCAACAGCCAAAAAAAAACATAACAGTTAATTTTTACGAACCAGAACAGTGAGCAGAAAAACAAAGCAATAAAAAAAAACAGAGCATAGTTTTAGGGCACAAAAACAGAGCAATAAAAAGTGAAAAAAATAGAAAGAAGAAGAAAACAGAGCATAAATAGGGCAGAAGAAAAGAGCATAAATTAGATGTCTAGAATAGAGCAATAGAAAGTCAAAAAAATAGAAAGAAAAAAGAAAAAAGGAGTCGAACACTTCAGGCAGGATAAAATCAGAGGAAGAAGAAGAAGAAGAAGAGAAGAAGAAACTTACAGAGAAGAAGCAGTCGTCGTCCTTGGAGTTGGAGTAGCAGTCGTCGCTGGAGTTGGAGCAGCAGAAGAGCGTATGTTTATTTGGCAACTGACGGTTTATTTGCCAAAATTTTAAAATAAACCCTAGCAGATGCCTTCGCGTCGCTTAAGCGCGCCTTTTTGCGCTTTTTCCATCGAGGCGCTTCTCGCTTAACAGGTTAAAGCGTGCGCTTTTTTATGTGAGTCGCTTTTATGGCAGAAAAGAAACATAGCTGCGCCTCGCGTCGCTTCGGCGCTTAAAGCGTGAAGCGCACGCTTTTAATAACACTGATTCACACTATCTTGCAGATTTGAGAGCTTAGCTGAAGACTTCAACCGGGTGTTCACAGGAGTCTATGGACCTCACACAAACCCAGAAAGAACAAAAATATGGTATGAACTAGCATCAATCAGAGGGCTCTGGTCTGTTCAATGGGTAATTGGTGGTGATTTCAACGTATGCAGGTTTGAAAGTGAAAGACTTAACTGCACAAGGAGGTCAAAGGCAATAAAGGAATTTTCTGACACAACTCTAGACTTAAGCCTGATTGATATACCATTACAAGGAGCAGAATACACTTGGTCAAGAGGGGCGGATCACCTTCAGGCTTCAAGAATTGCCAGATTTCTAATTTCAACTGAGTGGAGTGACACCTTCAAAGCTGTAAAACAGAAGATAATGCCTAGAGTTATTTCTGACCATAAACCAATTATGCTGGAGAGTGGAGATCGGGAAAACTCACCATCTTATTTCAAATTCGAGAATATGTGGCTCCAAACCGAAGGTTTCCTGGACTTAATAAAAGGCTGGTGGCAGTCCTACACAATTAGAGGCTCTCCTGTCTTCATACTATCTCAGAAATTAAGGAGCCTCAAGAAGGACATTACAAAATGGAATAAGGAGATTTATGGCAAGATCGAAACTAAAAGAGACAAAGCTCTTGAAGAACTAGGAATGCTGGAGCAAATAGCAGAACAAAGGACACAAACTGCGGAGGAAAAATTGAAAGCTTTCAACCTGAGACTAGAACTCCAACCGATTGCAATTGCAGAGGAAACATCATGGAGGCAAAAATCTAGATATTTATGGCTGAAGGAGGGAGACAGGAACACCAAGTATTTTCAAAGAATGGCAAACTCTCGGAGAAGAAACAACCATATTGACAAACTCAAAGTGGGTGAAGCCATAATTGAAGACAAGATACGCATCAAGGAAGAAACTTTGGATTAACACCAGAAACTAGACCATGAGTTGGAACCTTGGAGGCCTACAACTAACTTTGGAGGGTTGTCCTCTTTAACCACCGAGGAGAGTGAAGGGTTAGAAGCACCATTTGATGAATTAGAGGTTCTAGCAGCTCTGAAAGCATGTGCCCCTGATAAATCACCGGGGCCTAACGGGTATACTATGGCTTTATTTCAACAGTGCTGGGATTTCATCAAGGCAGATATTTTGAATACTCTTAATTACTATCTTCAGCACTGTCATATGGTAAAGTCTTGCAATGCCACATTCATTGCACTTATACCTAAGAAGAAAGGAGCAATAGAGTTAAGTGATTTCAGACCTACTAGTCTAATAGGTAGCGTGTACAAAATAACTGCTAAATTTCTGGCTGAAAGACTAAAGAAGATCATTGGCAAACTTGTTTCAGGTCAACAAAGTGCTTTCTTGAAAGATAGACAAATAACAGATGCTTCCCTGATAGCCAATGAAGTTTTGGATTGGAAACTCAAAAGCGGAGAAGCTGGGATATTGTGCAAGTTGGATATTGAAAAGGCTTTTGACCAATTAAATTGGTCATTTCTCATCAACATTCTGAAGGAGATGGGATTTGGAGACAGGTGGCTAAGATGGATTTTTTTCAACATATCCACAGTCAAATACTCAGTGCTGGTTAACAGAAGTCCCGTAGGTTTCTTCTTCCCCGTAAAAGGCTTAAGGCAGGGAGACCCCCTCTCCCCTTTCCTCTTTATACTAGCAATGGAAGGACTCACTCAAATGCTGGAGAAAGCCAAAGAAATGCAATGGATACAAGGATTCCAAGTAGGAAGGAACCTTGACAATGCCGTCACTATTTCCCATCTGTTGTACGTTGATGATACCCTAGTATTCTGTGGAGCTGAGAGTTCTCAAGTATCATATCTAAACCTCACTCTTCTGATTTTTGAGTCTCTCTCCGGTTTGCACATTAACATGCTGAAGAGCATCATCTATCCTGTCAATGAAGTCCCTAATCTAGAGGAGCTGGCAGACCTACTATGTTGCAAAATAGGCTCTCTACCTACCACTTATCTAGGGCTGTCCCTAGGAGTTAAATTTAAGTCAGTAGGTATTTGGGGTGCATCATTGAGAAAATGGGAAAGAGGTTGGCAACATGGCAAATGCAATACCTTTCATTGGGCGGCAGACTCACACTGATCAATAGTGTTCTTGATAGTATTCCAACTTATTGTGTGTCACTATACCCCATACCAAGCTCAGTTCTGAAGCAGATGGATAAATCGAGAAGAAGATTTCTATGGGATGGAAACAACACAACTCAAAAATTTTCACTAGTGAAATGGTCCAAAATCACTCAACCAAAATTCCAAGGGGGTTTGGGTATCAAGAATTTGAAGAACCACAGCAAAAGCATGTTAATGAAATGGCTTTGGAGGTATGGGCAACAAGAGGCAGGTTATTGGAAGACAATTATAGATGCTAAATTTGGTGCTCAAGGCCACTGGTGCACCAAGGAAAGCACATTACCACATGGGGTTGGAGTTTGGAAACACATCCTTCAGAGCTGGCGATGGCCAACATATCAAATTCTGGGAAGACAAATGGATTGGCAGCACAACCCTACAGGAATCCTACCCTGGGTTATATGAGCTTGCATGTAAGAAGGATGTTTCTATTGGCCAATACAGAGAAAACAACAGCTGGAACCCCACATTCAGAAGGAATCTTCAAGATTGGGAAATCAATGACCTACTCAATCTCCTTGCAACCTTGGAAGTCTATAACATTAGTCCACATATACCTCACAAAATCTTGTGGCGAAGCTTGAAAGAAGGGAGGTACACTGTCAAAGCGGGTTACTATCATCTGTGCTCTCAGAATGGCATCCTGGAGGATTGGCCATGGAAACATGTGTGGAAGATTAGACTACCTCTGAAAGTCTCATGCTTTCCTTGGATAGCACTTAACGGAGCATCTTAACACAAGACAACCTCAACAAAAGAGGCATAACCTTAGTGAACAGATGCTGTTTGTGCCACCAAAGTTCAGAGGATGTCAACCACCTATTTCTACTGCCCTCTCACAGCTGATCTCTGGAACTTCTTCCTTTCTATTTTAGGTTTACATTGGATCATGCCTCAGAACATTAAGCAAGCATTTATTAGTTGGCATTTTTGGAGAGTTGATAAAACCATCAAAAGGATGATCCCAGCTGTAATCTTTTGGAGTGTCTGGAATGAAAGGAATAGCAGGTGCTTTGATGGGATCTCAACTCCAACTCACACTCTTAAGGCCAGATGCTTAGTTAGATTGTTTAGCTGGCATTTTCATTCCCCTGTAAACAATGTTGATAACTTTTTGGATTTTGTTAGCTCCTTAATCCTAGCATAGACATAGTTTTGGAGCTAACTTTTTGGCTACCTTGTATTCTGCATCTTCTGGATGCCTTTTTATTAATGATAATTACTTCATCAAAAAAAAAAAAAACATACATATCAACACGTACTTGACTATTTCAGCACATTCCTGAAACCCAACACAAAAATGCAACTCAGAAAATCCTAAACCAGTTATCTAAAAAACCCTACGACATAAATAGAACACTATCTTACAAGAAACCAACTAAAATAAACATAACAAGAGAAATTTAGGAAGAAAGATTGCACCTTTGCAGCCTTGAAGAGAACTTTTTGGAAGCAAAATCACAGAGGCATTAAAACCTAAGACATAACACTTCGGTCTCTCCAAAATGGAATAAAATGTGTTAAGACATTTAGAAAAATAGGTCATTCCATTTTGTATTATGGGTTACGGGTTTATGTGTTAATTAAGTGAAATTGGGTAAAATAAAATAACCCGGTGAAAAATTCGTTAGGTTTGAGGGTATCTTTAAAAACTTTGTTAACGGTGAGGGTAAATTTGGCCACATATTATAACGGAAGATAAATATGACCAATATTACAAAATAGAGCGATAAATTTCACCCTATTCCCTTTGTTATACGAAGTGCACTAGTCAAGTGTATGTTCGGCCTAAAAGCCTGATATCAGCTACTGTTTGGCGCCAGACATAGTTAAACTTTCAACTTTGCCCTCATTTTGATAAATGTTTGTGTTAGGACTTGACAGGAGATAATGATCTAATTTGTTGTTTCTCAATTCTCTCTTTGACTCACAGTTGCCTTTTTGAGAGTGAGAAAGAAAAGAGGGGTTTTTTTTTTGGGTGGGGGGG
>ML295376.1:38771-61958 GCA_005239495.1 Nicotiana undulata
TTTTTTTTTTTTTTTTTTTTGGGGGGGGGGGGGGGATTCAGATGTGGTAAGCATATTTTAATATTGTTCAAGCTCGAGTTGAAGTTGAAAACCTTCACTTGTTTATTTGATGAACCTACTTTATGGAGTTGACAATTCAACTCTGTTAGCTAGGTTTCTAACTCATTACTTGCTTAGCCTACATGAACAGACTGTAACTATCAATTGCTAAAGGCATGTTAAAGTTTGGGTTGGTAAATTTTATGTCAATCTTGAACATGTGTCTTTATATATAATTTATACTTCGTGGCCTGAGATAACAGTTAAAATTTCTATGTGCAGCACTTTTCTTTCCATTCATCAATTTCTTTTCGTGTTATGGGGAGATCATCTATGCGAAGCTAAATTGAAGTTTTAGGAGGATAAACCTTATTAAAAAAGAATTGGAGTTTTAGGAGAATAACTTGAAAAGTAATCACATTTATTTAATACGCTTCCTTTTTACTCTTTTAGTTTGTCCCAAAAAAAGACACCTTTCTCTTGTTGGAAACTATTAAGTATTTATTAAAGCATCCCCCTTAACCCTTAATGAAATGACGTGTTGGGACCCACGTGATGTAAGAGCTTATTTTTCTGTAAGGAGAGAATAATGAAAAGACATGTAAAACTCTGACCACTACACATTCAAAAGGATAATTTTGGTACTTTGCAAAATTTGGCTTACATGTCAAAAGTCTTCTTTAATTTCTTAAATTGCATGTCAAGTTGAACATCTTCACATATAATGGGACTGAGGGAGTATTATGTTTTATTTTTTGGAGGCAAAAAAATAAAAGGGCAGCCCGGTGCACTAAGCTCCCGCTATGCGCGGGGTCCGGGGAACCGGACCATAAGGGTCTATTGTAGGCATGAGTTGATCACAAGAAATTTTTGAATGTTTTTATTTCATCAAGATGGAGAGTATGCTTTTCATGTTTACCATTTACTTGCCCTACTGGTTGCTGCAGATGTGTCAATGTGTAGGACATGCTTCTTGAATCCACATACTGATCCTTAAGTATTCATTGAAACTTGCTAAAAAAATAAAAAAATGGAAGAAGTTGTGTCTTGTCCATACGCAAGAGCAAACTCACACCTCAATGCATGTAGCTTAATTCTCAAAGAAGGCGCAGTTACATAAAAAAAGTTAAGGCACTTCTAAACTCTGTGTGTACCAAATTAAGGTTTCTCCCTCAAAGCACGCTGGTTTGCTCACATGTGCAGGGAGAGGATACAGACAGAAAAGCGCAGAGGTTTCCACATGTGGTCTTTGTTTTTGCCTTGTTCTACTTTTTGCATTTTGCCTGCAGTGTTTTCTAGCATTTTGGACCTTTCTTACCCAAGTGAAATGTTGGCAGGTTATTGCGAATTTCAGTGCTTCATGGTGTGGTCCATGTAGAATGATTGCCCCATTCTACTGTGAGCTGTCTGAGAAATATCTTTCTCTGATGTTTCTAACAGTCGATGTTGATGAGCTTACAGTAAGTAGCAAGAATTTCAATTGAGAAATTTTAGGGTTCAATCCTCTACCCCCCTTCTGCTTCCCTGACTAGCTAACTCTTTAGGTCTCACTGTATCTTATGTCTATTCTTGTGGAGTTCCAGCGTCTCGGAGATAAATGAACAAGACTTGAATCTGTTATATGATACGAACATAAATGTTACATGATACCAACATTCATATAATTTACGAGTGTTTGTTTGATGTTTCGTTGGATTATTTTCCAACAGTAATCTTAAAGTTTCGGCAGCTCAAGTTCATTGTTTGTTCTTTCTTTTTTTTTTTTTTTTTTTTTTTTTTGGTTCAGGAATTTAGTTCATCCTGGGATATCAAAGCAACTCCAACTTTCTTTTTCCTCAAGGACAGCCAGCAGATTGACAAACTTGTAGGGGCGAATAAACCAGAGCTGCAGAAGAAAATAACCGCGATTGCAGACACACAAGGAGTATGTGAGACACAACCGCAGTAATGGCTCTCGGAGGTGGGAACTTTCTTGAAATCCCTGCTTTCCAATTTTATCAGGTCTCCAATGGGACTCCTTCCTTAGTTTGAGTTGCTGTCATTATGTTGTACAGTTGTACGTTGAGCCACTACTAATTTGGGGACATCCTGTGTTTGCAAAAGAACTGAAGGCAGTCCATATTCAACCCCTCTATTTCGAAACAAAAAAATAAATAAATACAAAAGCAGATAAAGAAGTTAAGAAAATAACGTGATCAGAATAAAAGTAGGGTTGCTTGTTTTGATATTCTGATTATGAGAGAAGGTGCAATATGCAAAAAGTTGTATCATAACGTGATTGACTTGTGTATATTCTATTACTTGTCATTTTCATATTATGTTATTACTATTATAGAAGCGGCTAAGAGAGGAGCTTAGAGGTCGTCCAGGTGATGACAAAAATACCCTTTGAGTTTCACGCTTAATTTTGGACTGTATTCATGGGGGTATTTTGGGAAATTGGGGTTATGTGATGGTTTCAGTGCTCTAAGAATGTTGTACCGTTTTGCTTTAGGAATGTACGTATCTACAAACAGGACAAGAAAACCAGTATTACATTTGAACTTGTGCTTCTGTTCCGCATAATTTTTCTACCTGTGGGTCCCATATACCTTTCACATTTGAGACCTCTCTGGTACTGGTTTTCTTTGCGTTTGCTTGAATTCTCCTATAAGAGCTCATGGGCCCCATTACAGCTTTATTACTAGGAATTTTTACATTCCGCCGTATAGGAAACTTTATTACCCTCAATGCTTTTGATATAATTACATTTAGTATACCCAATTACTGATTTTATACCATTAGTGATTTTTAAGGGAATTAATTACACTCCTAATTTAATGGTACCGTGTATTCCTTCTAATTTCACTCCCCTCACGTTTTTCTCGCCAATTCCCACACCTTCACACACGTTTCCCTCTCCAATTCCCACACCTTCACACACGTTTCCCTCCCACACCTACGATTTCTGTATCAAAATTTCATTATTTCTTCTGCCAAAACCAGAAAAATATTTGTAACTCCCACCATTAACGCTCATTATCAAGCTTTGTCTACAACCAGTCAAAATTGAAGCTTATTCTTCAAAGTTCATACACCCATTTATCTTCAGCTTCAAATTTTCTAAATGAAGAAGAACAAACCTTCAAAAAAACAACCCTAAAAAAGCAAGAGAAACAGATATTCCATCGTTTGATTTGGGTGTATTATCACGACATTCACAGAAAAAGAATGGAAAAGCTGCTCATGCAAGTGAAGATAAGAGGCATACTCTTTCTCCGCGTTAAATTAGGACTGAGGCTAGAACTAAACAATATTGTTGAATGTTAATTGGGATATTAGACATAATTGCGTTTTTTGCAGAAGATTTGTAGAAGTTTTAGTCGTTTTTGATTTGTGAAAACAAAAAACAAAGCATTTACAATCAGAATACAAATAATCTAAAAAATATCTACAAACTGGGTACATTGAGTTTTAACATCCCAATTCTCATTCAATTGTAGCATAATTGAGATTTTCGACATAATTGCGTTTTTTGCAGAAGATTTGTAGAAGTTTTAGTTATTTTTGATTTGTGAAAACAGAAACAAAGCATCTATAATCAGAATACAAATAATTTATAATTTATCTACAAAATTTCTACAAACTGGGTACATTGAATTTTAATATCCCAATTCCCATTCAATTGTAGCATAATTGGGATTTTCGACATAATTGCGTTTTTTGCAGAAGATTTGTAAAAGTTTAGTCGTTTTTGATTTGTGAAATCAGAAAAGAGATGAAAATTAATACAACGTGATTTTTGTTTGAAAATATCTGAAAGAATCTTTAATTCCCCAATATTAGCGCGCCTAAATAAGGAAGCCTACGTCTACAATGATTCCTTATTTAATGAAATATCTGAAAGAATCTTTAATTCCCCAATATTAGCGCGCCTAAATAAGGAAGCCTACAGCTACATTGATTCCTTATTTAATGAATTGTCTATATTTTGTAGAAATACTATTAACATGGCGGGTAATATGCAAACTATGAACATATTTGCTAATATAGTTTCCTATATGGTATAGGAACAAAATTTTTCCTTAATACTATATACCCACTGAATGGTGTCTTTTTAAAGTGATGAAATCATTAATTTGTAAAAAGTTAACAAATTATCGTGCAAATCTTTTACAATGATCGTTCAGTAATTTCAATTCTAAAGAGTCTTTATATGGTGATAGTAGCAGATGCTTGGTAAACAAAATTTGAGATTTTTTTAAAGAATATTAGATACATTTACTAGCCTATTATAAATATTATGTTAGATTATTTTGTGCAAGCTTTCAGTTATCTAGAGTTACATATAGATAAATCAAAATGATCACTTAGTGAAAATAAGAAGAAACTTGAGCTTTCTTGGACCGAAATATATTTATTTGGGATGCAAAATACACGCTTAAATATGCTCGCTAGTTGAATATAGTAAAATATAATATTCCTCAGGGATTGGAGTTAAACAATATTTTTGTACTTCATTGCGCGATTGCAATCCAAGATGATCAATAGTTGAGAATTATGTAATTTAAACTAAAATTAACTAAGAGTCTAGACTATGGACTAGTAACAAACAACGCAAGTAATAAGCAAAGAAGGATATCAATTGGGAGAAAATAGGGTCGACAGGATAGGTGCGAGATAAATGTTTGATATTTAATTCTAGATAATTCACTTTTAATGTTCAAGTGAGTCTCTTGAATTCACTTGGTTATTAGTTCAATTATTTAGTAGAAACTCCTCTCTCGATTACGTCTCAACCTCACAATATGAACCAATTTTAAATGCGTGTAGAAATGCAAGAATTCGTAGTTGATTGATCTTTAGGAGAACCTCTTTCGATTATCCTCCTAACATAGTTTAGTCAACAATTCAACTAGCCTCTTTCGATTACTAAGAAGAGTTAATGACTTCAAACAACCAAATATAAAATAACAATATCACAAGTTATGCCTCTCTCGATTACATTAATAAATGAATAAAGATGCAACAATTAAACATTCAAAACGATTCACTTACATAAAACTAGAGTTAATTTTCCACAAACAAATATCAATACACCAAATCCATCAAACCCTAAAGAGAACTAGAGTCCGGAACCAAAATGTGGTCTTTTTTGACTCAAACGACCGAAACGTGTTAAAAAAAAACTAGTGACCAAAATACATATAACGCCCTTTTAAAGGGCGCTATACCTTAATGCCCGTTTTGCCCATTAAGGTATAACGCCTTTTAAAAGGGCGTTATATGTATGACGCTTATAACGTGAATTTGAAAAGAGATTTCACTATAGTGCCTTAATAAATGGCGCTATACATATTTTGTGGGCCCACCAATAACTCTTCTGCGCTTAACTGACATCACAATAATTCAAATGGTATAGCGCCCTTATTTAAAATTTTCTTCATTAAGTTGTTTTGCATTTTGTCAGAATGTCTGAAGAGAGAAGAATTAGGGTTCCATTATATTTGGGGGGGTGGGGGTGGGGGAGGGGGTGGGGGATGAAGTTGTGGTGGCGAATAACTCAGTAAGCTATAATTTATCTTCACAATGTCATGTTAAGTTTCCACTTACAATGGAGTGCGATAGACTGATATCGTTGTTATGTAAAAAAATAAGTGTGAGCAAACGTTCGGTGAACTATAAAGTAACCGAAAGATATGCGTATTCTGTCACTCCGCAAGGGGTTGCTTGTTACGATGAGTTTAACATCGAGGATGATGAAACTCTGAGTGATTTTTTGAGGACTTCGGATAAATATTGGGAATTGCTTTTGATAAAAATGTTGGAAATGTACTTCAAAGGTTGAAGACGTTCACAATAATGAGGTTGCGCAAAGCAGGGATATCCCTCAGTCATCGGGTGGTTATTTTGGAACAATTTTAGACGAACAGGTTCCGCTTGAACGAGTTTGGCCTGATCTAAACTTATCGCCACGGGCGAATGAGGATCGAGGAAATAATTTCTCTCCTACTTTACATAATCCACAAGACGAGTGGTAAAATTCAATTCTCCTTTGTGTTACGATGTTATTTTTGTTGTATTGAATTTATATTAACACTCATATATTCCACAGGAGGTACCGGCCATATATGAATTCTACAAGTTATGAACCAACGCCCAGTTGGAATATGCGTAGTTCTGGTGTGTTGGATCATGGTGGTCCATCCGGGAGTCATCACCTACAGGATAATGTCCATCATGGGATGTCAACACATTACGATTTGTAAGTGAAGTGATATAGCTATATGTAAAGTATTCATCAATTTGAGTAGCTCAATATTTTGTTGGGTGTGCAATGAAAAGAGCAACTTGAAGGTCCTGTCCTGACTCAATTTTCCGAAGACGACATATTTAATCGGGATCTGGAAGATGCACAGAGTCAGGAAAAGAACAGTGATTATGACAACAATGCCGAAGAGTTCGGAGATGACACACCCTTCCCTGATGAGGGCGGCAATGAGGGGGGAGAGAATGCTGGACCTATTTGACGAGGGAGCATGCTCCACCCCCGTTAGACCAAGAGTGTACGAGTCATTATTGCCGTTTCATTCAAGGGAGATCCCCTACCTTGATCGTTTGCCAAGTATGGCGGATGTGGATGCCCTCACAAGGGATATTGACAAAATTCGAACATCAATGTGGGATGAGTCTAGACCAGCGGTGCTGTCAAAAGGCATCCTTTTTCATGATAAAACGCGCCTAAGCAGGGAGGTGAAAATGTACAACGTAAAAGAATGTTGTGAGATGACGGTATGGGAGTCAACTCTGGATGTATACAAGGTTGTTTGCCATAGATTGTTTACGAGTTGTCATTGGATGCTGCGAGCGAGCAAGAAGAAAACAAATATGTGGAAATTGGGTAAATACATTGGCACCCACACTTGTGAAATGGACACATTAAGTGGGAATCACTTCAACTTGGATGTTGACTTGATTCCACACATTGAAGCGTCCATAAGGTACAAGATCAAAGAGTGTATTACATCCGTCCACCAGGAATATAGTTGTACCATTACCAAAAGAAAGGCATTTCTTGGGCGCAAACGTGCGTTTGAAATTGTTTATGGTAACTAGGACAAGTCATTTGAATCTCTACCCAGGTACATGGCCGCATTGCAACACTTTAACCCGGGACCGTTGTTGAATGAAAACTTGAGTGGAGTCCGGGAATACCAGAATATATATTCAAATACGTGTTCTAGGCATTTAAACCAGCAATTGATGGGTTTCTGCATTGCCGGCCGGTAATATCCATAGACGACACTCATGTCTACAGAAAGTATGATATTAAGCTGTTGTCGTCGTTGCAGTAGATGCTAATGGAAGAATATTTCCTTTAGCTTTTGTTATTTATGCCAATGAAATCCAAGAGACGTGGACACTGTTTTTGAACCACTTGAAAGAGCGCGTTGTCAAACATCGTTTAGATATTTGTCTAATATCTAATCGACATGGTGGTATTATATGTTCTGTAGAGAATTTGCCTGCATGGTAAGAACCGTATCCAACCATTGTTACTGTGTGAAGCACCTGAAGGCCAATTTCCAGAAGGCACATCCCAACAAGGGTTT
The DNA here is from genome assembly GCA_005239495.1 of Nicotiana undulata. Taxonomy (NCBI): domain Eukaryota; kingdom Viridiplantae; phylum Streptophyta; class Magnoliopsida; order Solanales; family Solanaceae; genus Nicotiana; species Nicotiana undulata. The sequence continues at coordinate 46,403 of ML295376.1, forward strand.
GCATGATTTAATGTGGATGGCTGCAACATATCACAGTGTAAATTCAAGAGGCACATGGAATCTATCAGGCAAGAAGACGAGGGAGCCTGTCGTTAGTTGATGCGACATAAGCCTGAAAAGTGGACTTTGCATGCTGATGGTGGCAGAAGATGGGGAATCCTGACTACAAATGTGTTAGAGTCTTTCAACGGGTTATTGGAGTCTGCACGAGGATTGCCTGTCACTGCCATGGTGCGGATGTCATTCAAGCATATTACAGAGAGGGTTGTTGAAAGGGCTACAACTGCAACGTCATTGATGGAAAGGGTGTTGAATTTATACCACTATCAATGAAAAGATTTGAGAAATACTAGCGGCGAGCACATTGGCATTCATTTTCACAGTATTGCCACGAGCGAAATATTTTTGAAGTTCGCACCGCTATCCATCAAAACCGGGGAATAATGTACACACCATAAATGAATCCAGAAGGTTATGCTTATGCTCTTGTGGGAAATGGTCTATCTACCACATGTCGTGCTCACATGCCATCAAGTGCTTTCAACATACAGGTTTAGGGCCAACAACTACGTTGATAAAGAATATAGTGTTGCTGCATACTTAAACACATGTAGTGGCAGCTGTAGTCAGTGGGTGATGAGCATTGTTGTCCGCCAAAACCATTTAAAATGGTATGTAACAAGGAGTTTTTGCGTCAGCGACAAGTGCAAAAAAGAACGCGTATACATAACCAAATGAATGTTGGTGATACCTTTTATGCGCGCAAAAAGGAAACGACCGTCGTAAATGTCCTTCAGCTGTTTGGGTGGTGGTGGTAATCCATCTCCGGGTGGAAGTTCATTTAATGTGCCCAACTATCAAGGACACACGTAGTGTTTTGTTTCCGTAATGTGGTTGTAATAAGTGTATGTACTTGTTTATCTTGCAGAATGTACGAAATAAAATTATGTTTTCATTGTTGTTAAATCTTATTGATGTTTAACATAATTGATGTTTTAGACTTCAATACTACACAATATTATAAGTTAATTGTGCAGTACCCAATTTTGAGTGCTGTCTAATAAGAAGAACCTGGTTCTTCTTAGTATACTGCTTACTACTGTTTGCGGAATAATAAAGCAGTAATAGTAAAGACACAAGGATTTTTACGTGGAAAACACCTGGCTCAAAAGGTGAAAAACCACAACCTACTCCTCAGTAGGATTTTCTCAAACACTTCACCAAAACCACTTAGCCAAACAGACTTACAAAATAAACTCTTTTGTAATCCTAGGACTAACTCTAATCCTCTTTGTATCAACTAACCTCTAGCTAATTTCTACAGAATTCAAGCTAACTCTAACTTGAACAATTTGTACCTATTACAATTGCTTCTAAGTAAGCTGAAAGATACAATGTTAAAACTCCTACTACACATCAACTAGACTCAATACTTAGACAATGGAACTGCTTCTTCTAGTTGAACTGTAGCCTTTGTATCGCACGACAACTCTGCTTGCAAAATATCTCTATGACTTTTGCTTCAGATCTTGATTCACTTTAGTACTTGTGCGTCACTTATTTCATCAGTAATACATTGATTATTTATAGAGTCCGTTTGTTGAGTCCATGATTCAATTCTGATCCAACTCTTCCTTGGTAAACGAGTTTGATTGTAACTCAACTTCCTTCCTCTATTTCTGTCCTAGCTGAAATCAACTTCTGTCATCTCTATCAGTTTGCAGCCTTTTCGTATTAGGAGACATTCTCTTAGTTCTTTGATACTCAGCAATCACTGATATCTCCTAGACTTGTACGATTCTTGTGCCAACTGCTTCGTTCAGATGTATCTGCTCTGATGGACCTGGTTCAACTTGTCAATATTTGTCAATCTTCAAAACCCATTCAGTGACATGGGCCAACAAATTCCCCCTTTTTGATGATGACAAACTCTGTGCTTTTATCCTGTATACACATTCAACACTTTGTATATTTTTGAGCATTAATCATCAAGAACCAGGTTCATTAGGTTATAAATATCACTTTTTAAAATTTTTGAACAACACAGCACATCTTCCCCCTTTTGGCATCATCGAAAAGTTGCAAAATGATACTTACCAGTTATTAATTCTTACTCATGGCCAATTTAGGTAACTGCAGGTGCAAACATGATTAATCAACACAAGAAACCAATAATGTAAGCAAAATTAGAAATTGAGACATTTTTAAAACAACAAGCTTTCATTGATGAACAATGATGATCAGCACCAAAACAGATTAAAATAAAAAACAGCCTTAACATGAGCAAAACAGAATTAAAAACTAAAACAAAAGACACTTGACACTGTCCCGAACTGGGCACTTGATAGGATATGAGGGGGTAGTTCTGGAAATTTCTAAGTCTGGGGTGGTGCAGAAGAGGCTGGACTCTTGGTTTGGAGAAGAGACAACATTTGGTGTAAGACACCCTCGTTTTTCTCCTTCTCCTTGGCTAATTCAGATTTGAGAGCATCACACTCAGCTTCCACCTCAACTAAGCGAGTCTTCAATCGAAGGATCTCCATATCCTTTTGCTCGCTTTCCTGCACTAGAGCACGGACCTTGCTGTTGACTGGATGCTTCCGAGATGAAGGTTCATCTACCGGGGCACTGACAGTGTAATCACATGACAACAAAGTGTCCTTCCTAAAGAAATCCTTTGCAGTAGCCATTTCAGCCTTCTTTGTGGGAACTCCAAAATGATCCAGAACTACAGTAAGGATAAAGCCATAAGGAATTGCATGGGCCTTGGTGCCATTCACCACTCTGTCCAAAAGCTGGATGATTAAAGATGGCCAATTGATCTGCTTGCCTCTGTACAGGCACTCCATGAGTGTTAGATCCATGTAGTTGGCAATGTGCCTGCGTTCTTGTCTGGGCAGCAGAAATTTAATTACAAACTCAAAGAACAACTTGTGTTCAGGCTTCATCTCGCTTTTGTACACAGCCCTGGGTTCAGGCTCCTCTTCATTGTCACAAAAGAATCTGGTGATGCTGATAGCTGAGGACATTCCATCTAAGCAAGGCCATCTCTGCCTTGTATAGTCGTCATAGCCCTCAGATGGAATGTCTAGAATGACTCCCAGTTTTTGAGCATCAAAGGAGACTTCAACTCCCTTGACTAATGAGGTAACCCTTCCTCCAATCACAGTTGCATTCCCCATGAACTCCACAACCTCATTTCTGACCAGCCTGCCTTCCATGCGAAGGACCGTGTCCTTCCAGCCTTGCGCTGCCAGAAAATCCACTAAGTACCTCATACCTGGCTCCTCCAAATCCTTTAGTAACTTTCCCTTCAAGATCTGTCTCTTGCCAAACATGGAAACTCTGTCAGTCGACACTTCTCTAACCTCCTTCTCTTCATCTCCACTCCATTCAGGATCATCATCCCTCTCAACAATCTGAACTTTCTTCTTTGACTTTACTTTAGACCTTGTCCTCGTAGATGTACTCGCAGTGGTAGCAGACACAGGTGCTAACTTCTTTGTGGAAGTCTTAGCCTTTTTGGGCTTGGTTGTCTTGATCACCACTGGAGCAACCTCCTCTTCTTGTTGGACCAGATCCAACACCTCATCATCAGTAATAGCCTCAACAGGCTCCCCCACTTTCTCTTTCCCTTTCTCTGCCTTCTTTCTTTTGCTCTCTTGCAGAGCTTTTTCCAGCTTCTCCTCTTCTTCTCGAACAATATTTCTCGTAGCTCGTACTGGAACAGGTACACCAACAGACTCATCAGTTTTCCTTTTCTTTGAGGAAACTGAGGCTTTAGACTTGATGGATTTTGGAGTCCTTCTTTTCTTGGGGTTGTATGAGTCCCTCAGCTTCTTCAGTCTGTTAGCCAAAGTTTCTTCCCCAGAAGAAACGCGTTCATCTATCTCCTTCATTAGGTTCTCCAACCCAACAGCAGCTTCCTCAACTTCATTAGTTCCCCCTGTCACTACGACATCATCTTCAAGATTTTCAAGAATGGGGCCACAAATTTCAAGTGTGGTACCATCCTTCCCAGATCCCCTCACACCTGCATCTCCCTCGTTCTCAAGAATTTTCCCAGTTTTTCCCACATCCACCACAGATCCCACCAGCACAAATCTATTTTCAGAATTTAACACAGAGGTAACTTCAGTATTACCTTTCTCAGCACTGGACGAACCAGGTGCATCGTCTTCATGTGCTGATTTGAACGATTCGCTGGACGAGTATGGTATGGGTTTTTCTTCAGCCTGTAATAAATCTTCCAAGAACTTTGCTCGTGAACCTGAAGCCACAGATTTGCGTGCAAGAACCTTGACACGACTGGGTTTGGGGACTGGGGTAAGGTTTGGTGTGGGTTCAGGGGCATCATGGTGTTCAGGGGTTTGAGGTGTCTCAGAGGATTCAGAACTGTAGACCGGTGGATAGTCATGATTTTTAGAATCAGATGAAGCAGACGACATGGTTTTAAATTTTAGAGAGAAAAAGAAGAGAGGGCAAAAGGCAGTAGAGATTTGAGTGTTGAGTGACTTGAACAGGGTTCGTCTATTGCTTTATTCACAATGGGTAATGATGTCCTGTTTATAACTTGTGGCTGGGGTGATTATAACGGAAGTGTATTAACACAAGTAGGATACTAATCGATTAAGCATTGTCAGTGATTGTACATTGATTAGACCGTTTCTTTCCCCCTAAAACTAGGTTAATTAAATGTGACGGAGCTTCTTGAAGCTGGTTCATTATTTGGGTAAGTACGAGAATTTGAACTGAACCATAAATGGATAGAGTCCTGCTCATGTATGACTGTACTTGAATTAATACATGTATGGAGATGAGAACGTACCTTGTCAGTCATGTAAACCAGCATGGATGAACCAGGTTCATCCTGTTAAAAATCTTTATTTTGCCTCAATTCACAAAAATAGAGAAACATCATTAGCAACTAGGGAATCATATTAATACATGGCAGAAGAGTATGGCAATAAAGACATAGTACTGAGCAATGATTAATCTGATTAAGTATCTAACTAAAATTTCTAGCCAGAAAACTTCCCCCCTTTTTTTTTCTCTTCAATTTTTTTTCCAGTTTTTTTTTGATTTTGTTTTTCAATTAGGTGATATTAATCATCCCTAATTCAAGACTGTTTCTCTCATAATTCTCCCTACTCAATGCTTTGGTAAATATATCAGCAATTTGACGATCAGCAGCACAGAATTCGATTGAGATCATCCCCTTTTCATAGTTATCCCTCAGGAAATGGTGCCTAACATCTATGTGCTTAGTTATCTTGTAATGAACCGGGTTCTTAGTCATACTAATTGCACTAGTGTTATCACAGTAAATAGGAATGCATCCCACATCTATACCAAAGTCCAGGAGTTGTTGCTTAATCCATAGCAACTGAGCACAGCAAGAGGCTGCAGCCACATATTCAGCCTCAGCAGTAGACAAGGCTACTGAATTTTGTTTCTTGGTGGCCTAAGAGACAAGGAAGGATACCAAAAAGTGAGCCATGCCTGAAGTACTTTTCCTGTCAACCAGGAAACCTGCATAATCAGCATCAGCATATCCTACAAGGTCAAAATTACTACCTTTAGGATACCAAAGGCACAAATCAGTAGTGCCCTTCAAATATCTCAAAATTCTCTTCACTGCAGTGAGATGGGACTCCTTTGGATTGGCTTGAAACCTAGCACATAGTCCCACACTGAACACAATATCAGGTCTACTTGCAGTAAGATATAGTAGAGATCCAATCATCCCTCTGTACGTCTTCTGATCAACGGATAAACCAGGTTCATCCACATCCAATTTTGTAGATGTGGATATTGGGGTATCTATCTCCTTTGAATCTTCCATTTTGAACTTCTTGAGGAGTTCTCTCACATACTTCTGTTGATGAATCATTGTTCCATGTGGAGTTTGTTTGATTTGCAGACCTAAGAAAAAGGTTAGCTCACCCATCATACTCATTTCAAACTCACTCCCCATTAATGTAGCAAATTCCTTGCTGAGCTTCTCAGTTGTTGCCCCAAATATGATATCATCAACATATATTTGTACAATCAGAAGATCTTTTCCCTTTTCCTTTAGGAACAAAGTACTGTCTATTTTTCCTCGTTTGTATCCATGTTCGAGCAGGAATTTTGACAATCTCTCGTACCAAGCTCTAGGTGCTTGCTTGAGACCATAGAGAGCCTTGTCAAGTTTATATACATGATCAGGTGATTCTTTGCTTTCAAAACCAGGAGGCTGTTTTACAAATACCTCTTCCTTCGAATAGCCATTGAGAAAGGCACTCTTGACATCCATCTGATGCAGAGTGAATTCCGTGTGTGCAGCAAATGCTATAAAAAGTCTGATTGCCTCCAATCTTTCCACATGAGCAAAGGTCTCATCATAATCAATTCCCTCTTCTTGGCTGTATCCTTGAACAACCAGTCTTGCCTTGTTTCTTGTAATAGTTCCATCCTCATCGAGTTTGTTCCTGAAGACCCACTTGGTGCCAATTATTGATCTATCCAGTGGCCTGGGTACCAAGTGCCATACTTGACTTCTCTCAAATTGATTCAGTTCCTCTTGCATGGCAGTTACCCAGTCAACATCTTTTAGGGCTTCAACTTTCTTTGGTTCAATCAAGGATAGAAATGCATCAAACGTACACAGATATTTCAAGAAGGATCTAGTTTTAATTCCAGATCTCAAGTCTGTTATGATGTTCTCAAGAGGGTGAGAACTCTGATATCTGTGTGGTTTGAGAACCAGTTGTTCACTTCTGGATTGTTCCATGTTGTCTTGTTGCTGTGGAACAGGATCAGGGCCAGTATTTTCATGAGGAATTCCCCCTGTCGAGTTGCGTGGGGTTGTTGGACCTGGTCCATCACCTGTTCCATCTCCCATAGGTGCTTCAATGTAGTCATTGCTCCTCACCAGTCCAAGCTCCTCATCTTCTGGTTCCTGTCTCTCAGATAAAGTGTTAGTTTCATCAAAGACAACATGTACACTTTCTTCTACACACATAGTTCTTTTATTGTATATTTTATAAGCTTTGCTATGTGTAGAATATCCCAAGAACACTCCCTCATCACTTCTGGGATCAAATTTTCCTAAAGAATCTTTGCCATTATTATGCACATAACACTTGCATCCAAAAGCCCTAAGATGGGATATGTTGGGCTTTCTCCCTTTAAGTAATTCATAGGGAGTTTTCTCTACCAGAGGTCTGGTCATGCATCTATTGATAATATAACATGCAGTGTTAATTGCTTCTGCCCAGAAGCTGTGAGGTAGTTTGCTTGATAGAAGCATGGTTCTTGCCATGTCTTCAAGAGTTCTGTTTTTCCTTTCAACAAATCCATTTTGCTGTGGGGTTCTAGGAGCAGAAAAATTGTGATTCACACCATGTTCATCACAGAACTCGACAAACTTAGCATTCTCAAACTCAGTACCATGGTCAGATCTAATGGATGCTAGTTGATGTCCTAATTGATTTTGAATCTTCTTGACAAATGAGGTGAACATTTCAAATGCTTCATCCTTAGATGCCAAGAATAAGGTCCAAGTGAACCTTGAGAAATCATCTACTAGGACCATCACATATCTCTTCCCACCTCTACTTAGAGTTCTCATGGGACAACACAAATCCATATGAACCAGTTCCAACGTCCTGGTGGTACTGACCATTTTCTTACTTTTGAAAGAAGACCTTACCTGCTTCCCCCTTGCACATGCCTCACAAACCTTGTCTTCTTTGAACTTAATGTTAGGAAGCCCTACCACTAAGTCCTTAGAGACCAGCTTGTTAAGTTGAGTTAGACTTGCATGACCAAGTCTTTTGTGCCACAGGAGGGGATCACTGTCCAACACACTAAGGCAAGTGAGTTCATTGTCAGACAGTGTGGACAAGTCAATGACATAGATATTGTTCATTCTTTTTCCCTGCAAAACAATCTTGTCAGTAAGCAGGTTGATCACAAAACATTTTGTGGAAGTAAAAGCGACAAGGTTACCTCTGTCACACAGTTGTGACACACTGATAAGGCTATATTTCAAGCCATCTATCAGATACACATGTTCAATTGAACGTGTGTCATCTTTACCTACCTTGCCGACCCCTATTATTTCACCTTTCTTTCCGTTTCCAAAGGAGACATTTCCTCCTTTGAGGTTTTCAAGTGAAAGGAACCGTTCCTTGTTCCTTGTCATATGCTTAGAGTAGCCACTATCCAAAAACCAACATTGGCTGCTTCCCTTCACTTGTACTATCAAAAGAAAATCAGGGGTTAGTTTTAAGAACCCAAACTAGTTTGGGTCCTTTTCCAATAGAGAATGGATGAATCAGATTTTTTTTGGCCCAGTTTGGTAGCCAGTTTTTATTTTTAATGAATCTCTCATTTTTTTGACTGGCCTTTTCTTTTGCAGAACACTCATATTTGTAGTGGCAAGTCTTCCCACAATAGGTGCAAATTTTATTTTCAAGGAGAGTGAGATACTTGCTTTTGGGATCCCACTTAGGCAATTGACTCCCAAAACCAAGCCCTCTCCGGTTGCTACTATGATTCTCTTGGATCCATATTAAAGCTTCAGAAGACTTATTCCACTTACGTGTTCTATCAAATTCATGTTTGACTTTGCCAAGTTCTTCTTTAAGAGATCTTATCTGCTCATCTTTGGCATACATTTTATCTTTCAGTTTACCTAAGTCTTCTTCTAACTTAGCATGAGAGTGATCAACTACCTTTTTACTGGATCCTAGTCTTAACTTTAAATTTTCAGATTTTAGTTCTAGAATCTCAGTTTCGAGTGGTTGAACCTGGTTCATCAAGACAGTGTTTTTCTTTTCAGATTCACTGACCCTTATTTCCAGGTCCATGCATTTTGCTCTCAGCATTGCACACTCTTTAGATAGTTGATCTTTCTCTTTAGTTGTCTCCTCAGAATCATCAATGAAGTCAAGTAGCAACTCAGAGAGTTTCTCCTTAGATAGAAACTTTATTTTTGTTTTAAGATGTGAGATACTTACCTGTGGTTCTTCATAAGTCTCCTCATCAGATTCTCCAATTGCCATGAGAGCTTGATCTTCTGTCTCACCATCTTCTGATTCTTCATCTGAACTTTCCCCCCAAGCAGCAACCATAGCCTTTGTAGTAGTTTTCTTGGGTTGGACCAGTTCCTTCTTCCTTTTCTTTCTTTCATATCTCTCCTTCCTACATTCTACTTCCCACTGGGGGAAGTTATTGATGAGATGATCAGTTTTTCCACACTTGTAGCATCCCTCATTAGCTGGCCTTTCAGGAGCCTTTGCCTTGTTGAAGTTTCCTCCTCTAGAGATGCCTTTCTTCCTCATGAGAAAGTTTCTGAATTCTTTGGTGTCATGGCCATCTCATCATCCTCCATATCTGCTCCTTCAGTGATCCTCAATTATATACTTCTCTCCTTCTTTGGGGCATCCATCTTCATGGTTTGCCTTCTGAGTTCATAAGCAGTGAGATTTCCAATTAACTCATCCAGTCTAAGGGTTGCCATATTTTTGGATTCCTGGATAGCAGTGATCTTGCTTTCCCAGGAGATAGGCAAAACCCTTGTCAAGATCTTCTCTACCTTGTCTTCTTCAAGTATGATTCTTCCAAGAGACTTGAGTTCATTGGTCAAGGTTGTAAACCTTGTGTACATCTCCTGAATAGTCTCTCCTTCTTTCATAGTGAAGTTTTCATACTGAGAGTATAGTAGTGTACCTCTAGACCTCTTCACTTGAGTTGTTCCTTCATGAGCCACTTGTAGAGTATCCCAGATTTCCTTGGCATTGGTGCAGCTTTGGATTCTGCTGTATTCATCTGGACCTTGTCCACACACTAGCCACTTCTTGGCCTTGGCATTCTTCTCCCATTTTTTCAGATCCTCAGCTGTGCAGTCAGCCCTAGTCTTAGGCACATCTACTCCTTCAACAGCTTTCTTCATTGTTGCAAGTGGTCCATCAGTGACTATGTCCCAGAGTTCATAGTCCTCTCCAATAAGGTGATCCTTCATTCTATTCTTCCACCAAGAATAGTACTGGCCGTTGAAGAGTGGTGGCCTTGCAGTTGATTGTCCTTCCCAGTTCCCAGGTGGTGCACTCATCTTGATCTTTTCCTAGGTGTTAGCCTCTTCAAGGATAACCTGCTCTGATACCAATTGATGTTTTAGACTTCAATACTACACAATATTATAAGTTAATTGTGCAGTACCCAATTTTCGAGTGCTGTCTAATAAGAAGAACCTGGTTCTTCTTAGTATACTACTTACTACTGTTTGCGGAATAATAAAGCAGTAATAGTAAAGACACAGGGATTTTTACGTGGAAAACACCTGGCTCAAAAGGTGAAAACCCACAACCTACTCCTCAGTAGGATTTGCTCAAACACTTCACTAAAACCACTAAGCCAACCAGACTTACAAAATAAACTCTTTTGTAATCCTAGGACTAACTCTAATTCTCTTTGTATCAACGAGTCTCTAGCTAATTTCGCACGACAATTCTGCTTGCAAAATATCTCTGGGACTTTTGCTTCAGATCTTGATTCACTTTAGTACTTGTGCGTCACTTATTTCAGCAGTAATACATTGATTATTTATAGAGTCCGTTTGTTGAGTCCATGATTAAATTCTTATCCAACTCTTCCTTGGTAAACGAGTTCGATTGTAACTCAACTTCCTTCCTCTATTTCTGTCCTAGCTGAAATCAACTTCTGTCATCTCTATCAGTTTGCAACCTTTTCGTATTAGGAGACATTCTCTTAGTTCTTTGATACTCAACAATCACTAATATCTCCTAGACTTGTACGATTCCTGCTTCGTTCAGATGGATCTGCTCTGATGGACTTGGTTCAACTTGTCAATATTTGTCAATCTTCAAAACAGATGTATCTACATTATGCGTGTTGTCATGTCGACTTGAAAAGGTGCCCACCTGCAAAAGCTATCTTCTGGAAAAGCTGTATTGTACTCGAAAGAATCCGTAGCACATGAAGCATAGCGCGGTTAAGTACTACGTTATTTGTTTTGTCTTGCCTATAAATAACTAGCACATTTTAGTTATTATCTGCGCTTAACCAAAACAAATAGCAAAACTTTCCATAAATTTTGCATTTATCTTGCATTAACAAATATCTGGACGCAATGACCAACCAAGGTGCTATTGTGGCAAACACTATATAATGAAGTCATGTTGGTCCGATGGTAATGTTGGGCGCAGATACTGGATGTGTCTAAAAAGGTTTGGAGGCAATAACCGAAAATTATTGCAATTTTGAGGAATGATATGATGAACCCATCAACCAGGAATGCTACAAAGAATCTTTGCAGTATATTTGGAATATGAACGACGAATACCAATGCCGTGGGTATTAAATGAAACGAGAAATTGTGGCATTGGAGGAGAAACTAAAGAGGCGGAAGAAGAAAATAATAGGTTGGAAAATAAATTTAAGTGGTTGGAGAAGAGAATAATAGGCGGTAGTGACTAAACAAACACATGTATGTGTTGAGTGTAGTATTTTATCTTTATGCTTCCCATGTCATGTATTTTCTAGTTGTATTGAATATAAATTATGTTAAGTTACTATGTTTGTGTTTGTGTTTGTGTTGTAGTATTAAAATAACGAAGAATCGGAAAAATAAAAACATAATGTTCATATAATATAAACAATAAAAAAATATCGCTATTATTTACATAAAATACAAAAAACGTCAATGTGTCTCACAACTTGTGTGCTTTAATGCAGCCGCTGGCCTGAGGCGCATCCCATTCCGCCCGGCTACTCTATCAGAATCATCCTCATAGTGTCGCCTCTTTATCGCAGGATGCGCTGCAACATGATCGTTTGTAGGGCTGGCGGGCTCGGTAGAAGGGGCTGTCGGTCCAGCAGTAACCTACAGAATAATAAGTTATTTCAGTATATGAAAATATATATTAGTAATGTACGTGTTAAGTCACAAAAATTTAAATTGTCTTACCATGGTCTCGTCGAGCTCCTGAATATAATCATCTGTTGCAGCTAGGTCAGCATCGCATGAAGTGGCCTCCGTGACGGGCGAGGATGAAGCCTTAATAAAAAAACATAAATATATTTATGGCTAATCAATGAGATAAAAACAAATTATACAAACATACATGCGCCTGTGATAGATCCCCAACATCCCTTGATGATGAGCCATAACTCAATCAGCGCCCACTATCAACATTTCGTGTCGGTCGATCCTTTGCAACGGTCGATGGGCCTGCAAAATACTGATCCAAATCCTCTCGCGTAATGCCCGTGCCCGTGATCAACAATGGATGTGACAGGGTCACCTGTGAAGTTCCTGGAGTGAGCTGAAGCTGAAGGTTGTATGACGCCGTGCTGCTGTGAGGGTAGTCTGGCTCATGGAGGTCACCCGGCCGATCAACTCCAACATCCTCAACAGGTGCCTCAACGCCCCCTGATGGGGACCACATATTTGCTGGCCCCCACAACCTCGTGGGACACCCCTACCTCATGGGGCACGCCTGCCACGTCTACCACGCTCCGGCTGAACTGGTGCCCCACGATGGTACTGCTCTGGCGCCACATAAGCAGGCTCGTGTCCTAAGCGCTCATCATCACTGGCTCGCTGCATTGTACGGTCAACCAATTTGTAACCTGTCATCCATACTCGTGCAAAGTGGCTGCTCCCTCGCCGGTATGCTGCTGCATCTGCAATCCCAACTGGTGTAACAAACGCAGGCCAATAGCACAACATGTAAAATATAAATTACGGAACACTATGTTGAAGTTACAAGTAAGTATACCAAATAATATACCAGTGCCTCGTGCCTCCCGACGTATGGAACGTACAGACTAGCAACGCGATAAATGGGATTCCCGACGAAAATTCGGGTAACTCTGCGGTACCATCCCATATAATCATGCTCAGTATCCGTCCGGCACGATGAATGAGAGGGGGGGGGGGAATCAGGTCAAGTTGCTGGTCCCAAGTATCGATTTGCACCTCTAGCCATGCCATATATGTCTGGTCCACCCTGGAATGATCATTCCGCTGGAAATGTGTGATATGCCAGGCGGGCGGTGGCAGTACAAGCTGCAGCCGTCCAAAATGGCGAAGTACCCGCTCGCTGGCATGATGCTCCACAATATCAAGGCACATCAACAGGACGGAAGAGCTCCAAATAAGTCGGCCGAACGAGCAATAATTGGGAAAGCCAGCTATCAACTCGTTGCTGTATGTCCCGCAAATGAACTATTCAGTAACAACAGAAAACGTGAGTATACGCAACACATATGAAGCCAGGCCATGTAAACTTAGGTATACATTTACCTGTGCGCCCTCCAGTAAATCCAACAAATCCCTGCACAAGGGGAGATTATGTCGAGCCTCGTACTCTCGTCCATATCCCCGCCTATCAACCCACCTCCTAGCTAGAGGGAGAAACAGAGGTGGTGCATCCGGAGCTAATGGTGGTAGAGGTGGCTGCAACTGCAGGAACCGCTCCCAGGCCCAAACTTAACATACAAAGTGGACATAAAATTTAAGGTATATTTTTATTGGGTATGTTATAATGAATAGAGTATTCAAATATGTTTTCACCTGTAGTAGCGGCAATAATCCAGCAATGTTATTGGGTGCCCATGCTCGCCTGACACATCTGCCTGTACAAGTAGCCGAGAACAGCAACACCCCAGTTGTACTGGGGTAAATCATCTAGCCGCTCAAGATGATGAAAAATCTCAAGCTGATTAGGTTCCCTGAAGTGTTCGGGAATAAGACCCCTCCCAAATGTAAGGAGTAGCAGCAACCTAGTGTACCGGTGAATATGAAGCTCCGGCATATCGTCTGTGATGTCAGGGTGCAATGACTCCAAATGTTGTCAGACAATCGTGAACTGTAGCCATCTGGCCCCAACCAGTGCAGTCTCCTCCTCTGGTTGTAAACCCGTGAGCCGCTGCAACATGTCTAGGTACTGAAAACCTGTCTGCTCTCTTATGGCATGCGACAGAGCAACATGGTGTCCATCAACGGGCAAACCACACATGACCTCCACATCCTGCAGTGTGATGGTGGCCTCGTCAATGGGCAAATGGAATGTGTGCGTCTCCAGTCACCACCGCCCTATCAAGGCTTTGATGAATGACCAATCGAGCTGCAGCCGTCCGATCTCCAAATCCTATAAAAGTCCGTATCCTGGAGGCGTTTGGCTATACGGGGATGGAGAGCGCAGTTCTTGAGAAAGTCCCACATGTCGTCTACTCTCCTAGTGCAGAAAGTCTGGGCCAGTAACTGTCCCTCCCAAATGTGGGACGACCTATGATCGCCCTGTAACGGGAGTAGCTCTAGGCTGGCAGGTCCGGGATGCAAAGGCGAAACCTTTATGTCGTCTGCTGTAAATTAAACAAGATTAATTACATTATTTTACTTTAATATGATAGTTTATTATTTTACATGTTAGTTTTATTATTTTATATGTTTTTTGTAATTTAAATAATTAATTTTCATAATTATACAAGATTTAATTATTAAAAATTCACATATGGGTTTAGGGCTCGATATTTGAGACCCAGTAGCACCAAGATATCCTGAATTATTGTGTTCATGATGAGAAAATTTTCTCGATTTATAACTCAACATGTCTGTTATTTTAAATGTTAGTTTAATATTGTATGCGTTAGTTTAATATTGTATATGTTAGTTTTATTAATTTATATGTTAGTTTTATTATTATATTTTTTTGTTTATGACTCACTTATTTTTTACTATAATAAAATTAAATAATTAATTTTCATAACTATACAAGATTTAATTATTAAATATTCACATAGGGGTTCCTGGCTCGATATTTGAGGCCCAATAGCACCAAGGTATCCAAGAAGTATTATTATTTTCTTACGATCGTTGACTAGAATGGGGCAGAGTTTGTGTTTGAACTATCAACTATTTTAATGTATTTTGGGTATAATATATACTTGAATGATTAATTTCAATAACAACAAGGATACTACGCTAAAGGCACTACATTTTACTACGCTAAAAGGGCACTATATTACAAATACAAGCACTACATTAGGCCACAAGATACCACTAGAGGGAACTAAAGTAACAATTTATCTATTTTATTATTCTTTAAGAAAATAATATTCTAAACCAGATAAAACAACAAATAAATTTAATCACAAAACATTCACTAAAATACATGTACCACAGCAAAAAGTAACTTATTAATATTTTTTTAACAAGTAATAATAGTTTCTCTATTTTTACTAATTTTTTAGCACACTAATATCATAACCTGGATAAAAATAACAAAACAGTTAAGTCGCAAAACAATCACAAAACAACAATAATACATTAATAATAACTAATATGAATGTTCTATACGAGTTTCAACAAAAACTAAGTCAATACCTCGATTTAAGGTTTTTGGAAAGTTGAAGATTGACGATTTGGAGCCGAAACGAGCAACCCACAACGAGATAATGCCTTAGCGATGTGGGACCAAAAATCTTCACGTTTTGTGGGACGGGTGGGCTCCACTCAATAATTTTTGGTCGTTAATGGGGG
>ML295377.1:0-25942 GCA_005239495.1 Nicotiana undulata
TAAAACAACCAAAAATGTTACAACTACCATACAATACCAACACAACATATTACTATACCAACATGGTATACAGTTCTACTGGCTAATTCCTGGCAGCTAGTTTAAAAGCTCCTCTATAAAGTAACCTTTTCTTTTTCTTTGTTCAAATTGAATCCGAGACTAAAAATCTAAGTAAGTATAACATCAAAACATAATCACCAGATATGAAAGCAAACTTTCTTCTTTGAGAAGGCATATGACAATTACAGTAACAGAAACTAGGCGTGGATTCCAAAATAATTCACACCCACGACCTCCGACCCTATCGAACATCAAAAGATGAAGCTCCCAACACCCTAAAAATATTCTAACACCCAAATTACACAACAATCAATAAAGGTCATGATCCTAGAGCTTCGCCCAACAACAATAATACACTAATTCCAACAGGATATTCCGAAGGAAACCATCATATACAAGCAAAAACAATAACAAAATCCTGTATATTCTTTTTCTTTATCAAATAAAATCATACTTAGAATTTAACAAGGAAGCATATCATAAAAAACGTAATCACATATATAAGAAAGCAAGGTATTCCCAGAACAACAACCACAACCAACCACAACCATATGAGCAGTAACTTGAATATAGCCAAGAAACATATAATAACGGTTACAACACCAGAAACTAAAAAGCGGGGTTCTAATATATTTATTATTCATGCCAACCCTCAAAGACTATAATTATTATATCACTTCTTGAGATTCAAAAATCTTATTCAATAATGCACTTAAAACTAATTTTTTAAAATTACCTTCTTGGGTGCGACACCATCTTTTTTCTTCTTTAATTGAGAATCATCGCTACAATCAACATCTACTGGTTTAGTTTCCGTTTCAGGGACGGATTCACGTCGGCTTCCCCCTAACTCAGAATCCTCAACAACTTTACCTTTTCCCTTATCATTCACATCAACACCTACTTTGACTGATTCGAAATTTGTGTTGGGTAATGACTGGTAGGGAGTTCCATCTCCTGACGAAGCATCAATATTGTTGCCTTTTTCACCCACTAATTCTACATTTTCAGTTGTTTTTTGAACAGGACTACTGCTAGGTTTAGGACTAAACACAGATGGAGAATCAGAAAATAATAAAAAACTAGGACCGGACATTATAGAGGCAACGAATTCAGCAGCTACTTGGGTTGAAGAATGGTGTTGTTCACAGTGCCACCATATACGGGCACAATGCTTCTTTTCCATAGTGAAAACAACAACACAAAGTCATTGATTCACAAAAATACAAAGAAAAACACAAATATCCTATGATTTTGAAAACCCACTTTCACTATCATATGATTTTGAAAACTCTTACTGTCACAAGCAAAAATTTCACCCAAAAATTACTATTAGACGAAGAGATAGTACGCAATCTGAAGTTTAATTTTAAAACTGGAATCTGGATGCAACATTGGTTCTCATGGTTTGAGAATGGAGATTTGTAAACTGAATTGCATGCAGTGTAAATGAGGCAGACGGACTGAGACGTTAAAGTGACGGGAATAAGCTTAATAAATGGGCCGGGTAAATAATTTGGCCGAATGGGTAGGAAAGGCAATTAGTTTAGGCCCGGATATTAAAGAATAATTAGTTTGGGTTTAATGGGTGTTAAGTGAGATTTTCTCTTTTTTTTTTCCTTCCCAAGAGCGTACTATTTAAGGCCCAGCCCAAACACAACCCCGTTTTCCTTTCACACACGCACACACAAAAAAACGGTTTTCGGTTTTACTGAAATTGGGACGGAGGTGTATTAATCGGGTGCTAATAAGCTCTGTTGAGAAGGTGAAAGAGAGATAGATAAAGAAATCCAGAGCTAAATATGGTGCGAAGTCTTTTTTGAAGCGAAACATTTGTCAATCAACATGACTCAAGGTATTGACTTCTCTCTTTCCTTTCTTTTTTTTTTTCCTTCTTTTCTTGATCATAAATTTTAAGCCTAAAAATTAGTATTCAAATTCTTCTGCTTAGTGTATGTATGGTTGTTGTAATCGTAAGGTTGTAAATGTCGTTTGAGTCTATGCTTAAAAGAAATTTTAGTATTTTTTTTCTCCAGTTGTTTACTACGATGTATTGGAAATTTTACTGTTTAGTGATGAAATTTCTTATTAAGTAGTCGAAGAAGAAATCAAAAATGAAGAAAAAGGAACATTCTGATAGAATTAGGTTTAGAAACCCTTCTGAGTAGAAGCACTTTTAGTCTGGTCATTTCGTGCGCCGTAGGGTATGGCTTAGTGCTCGATGAAATGAGAGGAGAACCACGAGGTATTACGTAGCCAGTGGAATAGTCAAGGTGCGCGAAAGTTAGCTCCGATCGCCATTGTCTTTTTGTTTGTTAGGGTACCAGGTTCGAACTCTTGACCTAGTGGGCACGAAGAGGACTCTCTCAACCACTATGAACAAGAATGGCCGGTACACGAACACCATTATCATACAATAAAAACATCAATCACTATACTTAAGGAACTGTTCTGATTCTTTTCCCTCCATAACAGATGGAAAAAGAGTTGCCGTTGAAGGGGATAGAGAAGATAGGATCAGTGGTTTACCAATAAATGTTACAGATCGTATCCTTGAGCTTTTACCAGCTCAAGATGCTGCAAGAACTAGTATTTTGTCAAGGAACTGGAGATATATTTGGGCCACTCTTCCAAATCTGGTGCTGAATCATGACTTCTGTTGTGAGTTAGTAGAAGAGTCCGAATCCAAGTTCAAACTAACCGTAGATGAGATCCTGCTACTG
This sequence comes from Nicotiana undulata, assembly GCA_005239495.1. Taxonomy (NCBI): domain Eukaryota; kingdom Viridiplantae; phylum Streptophyta; class Magnoliopsida; order Solanales; family Solanaceae; genus Nicotiana; species Nicotiana undulata. The sequence goes on from ML295377.1 coordinate 2,784, forward strand.
CATATGGGGAACATTATGGAGTTCATTCTTAATCTTGAATTTAGACGATCACATTTGTCTTCATGTGCAGATATCGATAGATGGGTGCTTTTTGTCATCAGAAATGGTGTCAAGAAGCTAACCCTTGGCATTTCAGATCTCAATACCTATACTCTGCCACCTTCTATTTTTAAATGTTCATCATTGACACACTTGGGCCTCACCAACTGTGTCTTCAAACCACCCAGTTCCTTTCTTGGTTTTCCGAATCTTATCACCCCTTATCTGGAAAGGTATAACCTTTGTGCCAACCACATCATTTTGTGTTATCAAAGCCCCCCTTCTTGAAAAATTGTCCTTGTACATGTGTCATGATACTCAATACCTAAACATTATTTCACCACGGTTGGAATCCTTATTTGTTCAAGATGATCCCTGCTATCTCGTGCTAAATTGTATTATGAACTGCACGAATTTGAGAGTCTTCAAAATTGACTCTGACGTAGTGTTTTATGATCAAAATCATGATGACAAATCAACTTTGGAGAAGTTTCTTATTAGCTTGCGTGGACTTGAGGTACTCCATTTGGGTTCAGATTGCATTAGGGTAAGAAATTCATTACTTGTTGTTTTACTTGAATATTTGCTTATAGTGATTGTAAATTCATGTGGTTCTGATTAATATTTGCTTCATAGATTTTGGGTGCAGATGTACTTCCAAATGGGATTCCTTTTACGCTCAGCTTTTTGAGGTATCTGTCGCTACGTGTAGAGTTTGACCATCTGCGTCAGACTTCTTATGCTCTACAGTTAATTAATAATTCCCCCAATTTGAGAAAACTTGTGATTTGGGTAAGTAATGGAAAATTATGTAGTCTTGCACTTGATATTTGTGAACATGAAAGTCTAAAATAACTGGTATTTCTTTATACCATCTTAAGGTTGCTGGTTCAGATGATGATGCCGAAGTAGTTCTGAAGTATCTGGACTCACCGACCTTGTTGGAACGACCACTGGACAAGCTCGAGCATTTGCCCATTAGTTCTTGTGAGAGTTCAAAAGCTGAATTGCGTTTTGCAAAGCAATTGCTTTCTCGCACTCCCTCTCTGCTAAGGATGTACATTGGTCAGCGGACGGACTTTGTAGACAGCGTTATCACAGAATATATGCGTTTTCCCAGAGCTTCTCCCAGGGCAGAGGTCTCCTTTTATTTATTGAATTGTTGAAAGGAAGGAATATGGAATTTAATGTCTCCCATATTAGGATTCGGATTTTAACTTCAAGGGAAGGAAGGAATGGCAAATTTTGTAAAGATGTGGCGACAATTATGTTCTTCACTAGATGTTTTGAAATACCAGTGTGTCAATGTGTTTGATGTGATTCAGAGTCTTTTGCTATATTTTTTAATCGTCTACTTCTGATTAAAGTTTCCTGGCTATTAGCAGGCTTGTGTGCGAGCTTGGTCCGGTTTCGATTCCTAAAGCCCACGGAGTAAGAAATAGTTTATTTGATGGCTATATATATATATTCAAGCCTGACACTTGCATCGTGCATCCGCAGCTGCCGCGAGATTGTGTCAAGCTTGAAGATTGGACTGTGCACGCGAGAGCGATGCCAGACATGTCCTTAGCCAACCCCGATTGTGCGCATGGATGAGATCCAGCAGATGAAAAACGCCACAGTTAGTCGAGGCAATGAGCCTCAGATGATGGACAGACACGTGTTATATATGTATATGTATTTTCTCCCAGTAAGTGTTGCTTTATATTATCAAAAAGACTATTATCTACACATTTCTATTTGCAAATCTGGTGTTAGTTAAGCTCTTTTGCGATAAATTAGTGTTCAAATATTTGTATATTCCATGTATTCCCTACATTCAAATAAATAAATAAAAGCTATTAAAATTTAATGAGTCAGTGAGGTGATGTTTAGCCGTTAGGATTGGTAGAACAAATGTGGAGTAATTATCCAGTATAATTTGAATGAAGTATTTACTTATTTAAATATAAAATAGAAAAGTTTATATACTGTTAACCCTTGAGTTGTTTCTCTATTAGTTCTAATTTATATTAACGTACTTGATTAGGCACAAAGTTTCGAGAATTTACCGTAAACGTCTCCAGCTTCATAAGGTGGGGGTAAGGTCTCCGTACTCATTACCTTCTTCAGACTCCACTTACTGAGTTTGTTGTTATTGTTGTTGTTGGTTAGGCACGAAGTTTAAAATTTATGAATTTAAACATGACATTTCGTTTGTGTCTTTATAAAAATTTCTCATTAAGTGTATCATTGAAAGTTTAAGTTAAATTATTTTAAAATTTAGAAGAGATTATTTTATTGAATAAGTTAAGAAGAAAGAAAAAATTTCATGATTATCCAAGCAGCATAAATTATTTACCGATCAGTAACCATTTAAGTATAATTTTCCCCCTAAAGAAGTTACATTGTAATAGTTATGTTTACTTTGTATACATTTGAGGTATACAACACTAAATATACTAAATCAGATACAAATATTTGAATAATACTGTTGTATATCATTAATTTATATAGAAACTATGAATTGCATACTTCAAAGGCATACATCATGCATACATGTTGTATTTTATAAATATTTTTTCCTAAAAACAACATGACTCAAGGTATTGACTTCTTTCTTTCCTTTCTTTTTTTTCTTCTTTTTGGATTATAAATTTTAAACCTAAGATCATTCAAACATTTTTGCATTATTCTCTACAGTTGTTTATTACTTATGTCTGTCAATTGATCCCAGAATTGTTCCTTTTGAAAGATATTACGTTAGTTTTAGGCTTTTTACGTTTTGAATTGGACCAAAAGTTTTCACCTTTTAGAAGATACGAAGGATCATTTATGTTCAGCGGTATGCATCAAGGATAAACATATACCCGCCACTATACTTTTTTTACCCGATTAATGTCTAGGTCAGCTCGCACTCGCCTCGACTATTATCTTGGATATCTTCTACTTCACACCAGCTCATATTGTATCGGATCACCAAGACTTAGACAAATGAGAAAAAATAATCACCTAGTGTTTTTCCGCTTTTGCGGCGATTTGAACTTAAGACGCTCATGGTTGTCTACCCACTTTTTAAGGTGGTTGGTAATTTCATGTGATTCTAATTATTGTATTTGCTACATAGCTTTGAGTGCAGAAGTAGTTTCAACCGGTCTTCCTTTTATGCTCAACTGTTTGAGGCATCTGTCGTTATTTCTAGACTTCGGCAAATTGTCTCACACTTCTTACGCTCTACAGCTAATTAAGAATTCCTCTGTGGTCTGTGTATGATCTGGTTCATTTTTGCACTACATATTTGTGGACATGGAAGGGGAGCCTTTGGAGCAACGGTAAAGTTGTCTTCGTGTGACGTATAGGTCACGAGTTCAAGCCGTGGAAGCAGTAGGCTGCCTACACCTCGGGGATGCGGCACTTCCCCGGACCCTGCGTAAACGCGAGATGCTTCGTGCACCGGGCTGCTCTTTTTTTTTTCCTTTAAATATTTGTGAACACGGAGCCTTGGAGCAACGGTAAAGTTGTCTCCGTGTGACGTATAGGTCAGGGGTTCAAGCCGTGAAAGCAGCCACTGATGCTTGCATTAGGGTAGACTGCCTACATTACACTCCCTTAGGGTGCGGCCTTTCCCCAGAAGACCCTGCATAAATGCGGGATGCTTCGTGCACCAGACGCTTTTTTTTTTTAAGTGTTTGTGAACACGGAAGTGGAGCCTTGGAGCAATGGTAAAGTTGTCTCCAGGTAAAGTTGTCGCCGTGTCACCTATAGTTCACGGTTTCAAGCCGTGGAAGCAGTCACTAATACTTGCATTAGAGTAGGCTGTCTACATCACAACCTTGAGGTGTGGCCCATCCCTCAGCCTGCGTGAATACGGGATGATTTGTGCTCTTTTATTTGTGGACATGACAACTAAAATGACTTGGTATTTTCTGTTTGTACCATTAGGTAATATCTACCACCGATAATGCCGAAGCAGTTTTGAAGTATCTAGACACGCTGTCTTGCTTGGAACAGCCACTCAACAAGCTCGAGTATGTGACCATCAAATTTTTTGAGAGCTCAAAAACTGAACTGCGTTTTGTAAAGCTATTGCTTTGTCGCACTCCATCTCTGCTAAGAATGTGCATTAGTCAGGAGGCAGATATAGACATTGATATCGCCTTAGAGTTGGTCTATGTTATGGAAAGTTCAACCAGGTCTGATTAGAAGTTCAAAAATGAGTGAAGCGACGAGCTTTAGAGGGGAAAAAGGGGGAGGGGGCTTACCTTGAAGAAAAAGTAGAATTGATAGTGTCTTAACTATTAGTCAAAGAACTCTAGATTTTAGGTACAGCTGACTTTTAGCCTAACATATTGGAAGCTTGAATTGAAGAAGTAATGTTGTTAAGTAATGGCTTGTGCTAAAGGATTTGAGAGATGCGACGATCTTTAGTATTCCGGGTATCCCAAAGAACGGGGAAAGCTATAAGGAAGGGATTGAGATTCTTGGCGTAACGGTAAAAATTGTCGCTTATAACCAGAAAGTTACGGTTTCAAGCGGCGATACCAATGGCATTTTTGGCTACCATTTCTGGCCATGAAAATATTATCGTTTCCAATATCCTAAACAATAACCTTATTTTTGGCTATCTTTATCATTGCTATACGGAGTTCGAAAGGTTGTTACAAAAGTATTTCCTCCCAATAAAATCGCACGTTAAGTAATAAGTATGACTACAATATATCAAAATAAATAGTGTGTTAGACAAAATAGAGTATCAGAAAAGGAAAATAAAGGAAAGGACTAGGAGGGATAAATCAATCATTTATCTTTCACTAAATAGAGGTAAATTGGAACTCTTTAAGTAGTGAGTTTACCTACTTAAAATAATTTTTTTACGCTGTATACCTGTTTTATAAATTTATTTTACCATACACCTACTATATATTCTAAAATATAATAATGTATATTTCAAATTAGAATATTGTGATATATTTGGTTTGGATATTGTATTCTAAATTAAAAAAATATCATATGAATAGTTTGGATAATGTATTACAAACTAGAATATTATAGTATATTTGGTTTGAATATTATATTCCAACTTATAATACAACAGTATGTTTTGTTAGAATATTGTATTTCAATAGAATATTGTGGTGTGTTTGGTTTGTATAGTATTACAAATTAGAATATTATGATATATTCTGCTTGGATACTGTATTCCAAATGAAAATATTGTAGATGTTTAATTTGAATAATGCATTCCAAATCAAAAATATTATAGTATATTTTATTTAAATATTGTATTCTTCACTAGAATAATGTGGTATATTTGGTTTGGGTATTGTACTCTTTATTAGAATATTAGTTATCGTAAGCTAGGTTCGCGGGAGTTTTCAAATTAGAATATTGTGGTATATTTAATTTGGATATTATATTTCAAATTAGAATATTATGGTATGTTTAATTTGAATATCGTGTTCTTCATTAGAATATTGTGGTAAGCTAGGTTTAGATTTTTCATATTAGAATATTATGGTATGTTTACTTTAAATATTGTATTCTAAATTAAAATATTATGATCTCTTTAGTTAGAATATTGTATGTCAAATCAGAATATTGTGGTACAGTAGGTTTAGATTGTATTCCAAAGTAGAATATTGTGATATATTTTAGAAAATATGGAGATATAACGTGTAATATTTATGAGATATTTTACGTAATTTCAAAACTTAGATATATCATAAAAGTGAATTTTACAAATGGGTATATCATGTAACTTCCCCTTTAGTGTATTGTTGCACCCAACTCGTCTATGACAATATATGTTAAAAACATAGTATATATATGTGTTTCTCTTTAAAAAAAAATTCAACTCGGTATATAGGTTGAGGTAAATTACTGTCTTACTGATGTACTATTATGAAAGAGTCGTTCCTCTTGTTTTAAGGTATAAAAGTATTGTAATTTTTTTTAAAAAAAATTCTTTTGCTTCTTACTGTATATACATTCTGACTTCCGAGTATATTTATAATTTTCTATAAATACTATTGTGGATTATTGATCTCATATCTTGATCAACACATGAATTTTCATCCATGCATAGACAGTGGCCGAATCAAGATTTTAATCAAGAAAATACAAGGAAAAAATAAATAAATAAATAAATACGCGAATAAGCTAAGGAGATTCAATATTGATGAAATATGACAAAAAAAAATTGTTCTTATACACAAAGTATAATCTTCCAGCGAACCCCTTGATTCGGCTAAACCCCCTTCCGCCCACCTAGCTCCGACCCCACCTAGCTCCGCCACCTTGCATATCGAATTACGTTTGATCAAAATCTTCAACTTATAAGCTTTTAAAGTAGTTAGTCATTCACTTAAAGTGACGCAATTAACTTGGACACAAAAGTCAAATTGACACCTTTAGTAAAGGAATGGAATTGATCAAATCAATTCAAACTCCTGGATTTTTTTCCTTTCTTTTCCTTCTTATCCAAGTGTAACTATGTGCATAAATCAATTCAAACTTCTTTTTTAAATAAAAAAAAGAAGAGAGGAGCAACCCCATATCGAAACATCATGTGTTCACACAGGGTCCGTAGAAGGGCCGCACCCTGAGAGCAAGGATCGGTGGCTGATTCAACGGCTCAAATCTGTGACTTATAGATCACACAAAGACAACTTTACCTTTGCTCCCCTTCATCAATTCAAATGTCTTAATCAATTTAAACTTCTTGAATGGTCTACACTCTAACTTTAATTTTCTTTCCATCCAAACCAAGGCCCCCGCCCCTACAGAGTCATTACATGGTAGGGTAATACAGTCAAACCTCTCTGTAACAATCTCATTTGTTCCGAATATTTTTGAATGTTATAGCAAAGTGTTGCTAGAACATATATTATAACATAACATGAAAATTGATTTCGGAAAAACTTGACTTTATCAAGCACACCCATAGTTAAATTTTATTATATAGGAATGTTGTTATAAAGAGGTCAGACCGTATAACCAAAAAAGAACCTCTTACAATTCCACTTACTAAAACAGTATATACTTTTTTTTGAGCTTTTCTTTAGAACTTGCCTCCTTATGATTCTAAAGTTTGGTGTCTCCAAAGTAGCCTCTATGTAGTTTGGGAGTTTCTGAATTATAATCCATTATTTAGTTTGTCTCTATAGGCTATGGAATCTAAATATAGAGGCTCTCTGTAACAACCTCATTTGTTCCGAATATTTTTGAATGTTATAGCGAAGTGTTGTTATACATAACATATATTATAACATAACATGAAAATTGATTCCGAAAAAACTTGACTTTTATGGTGAAGTGTTATTATATAGGAATGTTGTTATAGAGAAGCCAGACCGTATAACCAAAAAAGAGCCTCTTACAATTCCACTTATTAAAACAATATATACTTTTTTTGGTGCTTTTCTTTAGAACTTGCCTCCTTATGATTCTAAAGTTTGATGTATCCAAAGTAGCATCTATGTAGTTTGGGAGTATATGAATAATAATCCATTATTTAGTTTGTCTATACAGCCTATGGAATCTCTGGATGTTACTATTTCCTTTCTATTTTAAATGAGTTTTGCTTTTCATTATCTGCTAATATCCTCGTAAACGAACTTCTGAACAACCGGTATTTACACCAAATCATATTAATTTATCATGATAAATTAATTAACTATGGCTTCAAATGTAAAGACGGGGACAACAAGGTGATGCCACTAGAGGATGTGGTGCAATAAGGTCTCGGGTTCGAGCCTGGGCGTGGAAAAATTCTTGGTAGGGAGTCCGGATATAGTCAAGCTCCAATGCGAGTACCGGACACTGGGACCAATAACAAAAACTCATAATATGTATTGCTGAATTGGTGTAAATACAAAATTAATTCTTGATCGCCTCCTGCTTTAAATGCTACTTATGAACATAACAATAAAAAACAGATTCCTTGCCAAACTGGGCATATATATAAAATAAAAATAAAAAAATAAAAAAAGCCCCTTGACCTTGAATTTTCTGGTCCATTATATTAAATGGTGCAATAGCTAGCTATCACTTTTGGCAAATAACTTTATTCAGAATATAGAATTTGGACTGTAATAGAAACAGTGGGCACTCAACAAATCCACTAACATAAATTTATTGAATCTTTAATTACCCACTATATGATGATACTCTCAAAGAAAAAGTAGAATTGATAATGTCTTGGCTATTAGTCACAGAATTGCAGATTGTAGGTACAGCTGACTTTTAGCCTAATATATTGAAAGCTTGTATTGAAGAAGGGAGCGCTATGGTAAAAATTGTCGCGATGTGACCAACAGATTACGGATTCAACTCTGATAACCACCTCTTACAAAAAGAAATGCGTAAATAAGAATCAATGTGATCTGGCCATCCTTAGACCCCACGCATAGTTAAAGTTTAATGCACGAGTTTGCTTTTCATTTTTCTAATGACACACCATAATAGAAAACTCACTAAAGTCCAATCAGTTATTGAGGGAATAATTATAAACCTTATGCAAGAGGAATAAAAGCATCACTTACCTATAAAAGTACTGGAGTATATAAAGAATGGCCTTGTTTCCTTCACCACCAACACCATTGACATAAAAACTTTCTTCAGTATTCTTGAAAGCTCATAGCAATGGCATTTTTGGCTACCATTCCTGGCCATGAAAATTTGCTCCTTTCCAATACCCTAAACAATAACTTTATTTTTAGTGGAAAACCTCCACAGACATATTCTTATAGTTTCCTCTCCAAGAAAATCCGGGCTAGCAGTGTTTCAAACTCATCCAAAACATTTCAAGTCAAAGAAGAAGAATTCTCATCCAAGAAAGAGAAATTCATGTTGCCTAAGTTTGACTTTAAAGAATACATGAAAATGAAGGCAATTAAGGTAAACAAAGCACTAGATGATGCAATACCAATGCAGGAGCCTATAAAAATTCATGAAGCCATGAGATACTCACTTCTAGCTGGCGGAAAACGCGTCCGGCCTATCCTTTGCATGGCTTCTTGTGAAGTAGTAGGAGGGGATGAATCCTTAGCTATTCCTGCAGCTTGTGCGGTTGAGATGATCCATACCATGTCACTCATCCACGACGATCTTCCTTGCATGGACGACGATGATCTACGTCGTGGCAAGCCCACGAACCACAAGGTTTTCGGGGAAGACACTGCAGTTCTAGCAGGGGATGCACTTTTGTCTCTGGCCTTTGAACATGTAGCTACCAAAACTAAAGATGTGACACCCCAAAGAATGGTTCAAGCCGTTGGCGAATTGAGTTCAGCCGTTGGCTCGAAAGGGCTTGTGGCGGGGCAGATTGTCGACTTAGCTAGTGAGGGAAAACAAGTAAGCCTAGCAGAATTAGAGTACATTCACAACCATAAGACAGGGAAACTTTTGGAGGCTGCTGTGGTTTGTGGGGCAATAATTGGGGGAGGGAATGAGATTGATGTGGAGAGAATGAGAAACTATGCTAGGTGCATTGGACTGTTGTTTCAAGTGGTAGATGATATTCTTGATGTTACTAAGTCATCAGAAGAGTTGGGAAAAACAGCTGGTAAGGACCTAGTGACTGATAAGGCTACATATCCTAAGTTGATGGGGCTTGAAAAAGCTCGGGAGCTCGTCGGAGAGCTGGTGGCTAAGGCCATGGATGAGCTGAGCTACTTTGATGCCGCCAAGGCGGCACCTCTTTATTATTTTGCTAATTATATTGCACATCGCCAGAATTGATTGACTGAAAAGTTCATGGTGAACACACAGTGTATACATAAATGTAATAGAACTGAAGTTCATGTCATATTTCTACTTATGGGACCAAGTAAAGAAAATGAAACATGGGTAATAGGGAGACCTACACTTTTTCCTGGTAACTCCCTCATGGGCTATTTTCTCTTTCTTACGTACGTGTCCAGGGCAACTTGGCACATTTCGACTATTCTAGTGGGTACCTGCTACCTTCTATCAATACATGGAAGCAAAATTAGAAACATGAAACCTCAACGAAAACTAAGGGTAAGTTCAGCTAATTAAATATTGATCAAATTAGATGTCATAGGTATAGGCTTTAGTTCAACAGTAAAGTTGTTACACTGCCTACATTACACTCCCTTGGGTGCGGCCCTTCCCCGAATCCTGCATAAAAAGTATTTTCATACGTTTCAACAAAAAAAGTACTTTCTTTTCATTTTCATTTCAACAAAAAAAGTATTTTCTTTCATTTCAACAAAATGAGTAATTTATTTTCATGATGTAGAAAATCTTTCATTTCAACAAAATGATGTAGTAAAAGGTTTTTCTTTCATTTCAACAAAATGAGTATTTTCTTTGATGTAAAAAAGAATTTTCTTTCATTTCAACCAAAAAAAAAAAAAAAAAACTTTCTTTCCTAAAAAATTATTTTGGAGGGGGGGGGCAATAGGAAACATGGGGAATTGGGGGAAGGGGCTAAGGAAACTAACATAAAAAATTATTTTCTACTCTCTAAACAAACACTAGAAAATATTTTTCAGAAAAAGTTTTTCACTCTCCAAGCAAACAAGGGAAACTAAGTGATAAAACTACTCATTTTTTAGGAAAACATTTTCCTTCGTACCATACACACCCTTAGAGATGATGCATTTTCCTAGAGCTTCTCCCAGGGAAGAGTTGTAGTATGTTTAATTACCTACTTTATGAAGATACTCTCAAGAAAAAGTAGAATTGATACCCACATCATTGCCATAACAACTTTCTTCACTGTACCTAAAAGCTCATAGCAATGGCATTTTTGGCTACCATTTCTGGCCATGAAACTTTGCTCCTTTGGAAAAACAAACTGAACATTTTCTTGGTTATATAAAATGGACACTTATTTTGGACCAAAATAAAAAGTCAAATTGGTCACTAATTGTGGACCGGAGGGAGCATGGCTTAACACGTAAAGACTCATAATATGAATTTACTGAATTTCTTCTTTAAAAAAAATATGAATTTACTGAATTGGTGTAAATACCAAATTTATTCTTGATAGCCTCACGCTTTGAATGTTACGAGCATAACTATAAAAAACAAATGCCTTGCCAAACTGGGCATATATAAAAAATAAAAATAAAAAAAATCCCGCTGACTTTGAATTTCTGGTCCATGATATTAAATGGTGCAATAGCTAGCTTTCAATTTTGGCAAATAACTTTATTCAGAACAATGTTGTCAAAGGCACGAACGCGCTTAAGCCCTAAAGCGATGCTCAAAACATGTTGAGCGCTTTGTCTCGCTTTGCGAGCGCTTCAGTGTCGCATGAAGGCTCTAAGGCATACACTAAACAATTGATATTTCACCTTATCCTTATTTTTTCTTCAACTTTCTTTGTCCATATATTTGTTATTCACGCTTATAATTATTGGTCTTGGACTACATATACATATTTTTACTTTTTCCTCCTGTTGCGCCTTTTTTGATTAAAGCCCACGCTTTATTTGCCCTTTGCACTTAAAGCCCCAAGGGGCCTTAGAGCTTTTTGCGCTTTTCGCCTTCGATGACACTAATTCAGAATATAGAATTTGGACTGTAATAGAAACAGTGGGCACTCTACACATTCACTAACATAAATTTATTGAATCTTTAATTACCCACTATATGATGATACTCTCAAGAAAAATTGTTAATGTCTTAGCTATTAGTCAAAGAATTGCAGATTTTAGGTACAACTGACTTTTAATCTAACATATTGAAAGCTTGTATTGAAGAAGGAGCGCTATGGTAAAAAGTGTCCCAATGTGACCATCAGATTACGGATTCAGCTGTGATAACCACCTCTTACAAGAAGAAAAAATGTGTAAATAAGAATCAATGTGCTCTGGCCATCCTTAGACCCCGCGCATAGTTGAAGTTTAATGCACGAGTTTGCTTTTCTTTTTCCTAATTGACAGCTTGTAGAGACACACCATAATCGTTTTTATTGAATAAAACACGCTAAAGTCCAATTCGTAATTAAGGGAACAATAATAAACCTTATGCAAGAGGAATCAAAGCATCACTTACCTATAAAAGTACTGAGTATATAAGAATGGCCTTGTTCCTTCACCACCAACACCATTGACATAAAAACTTTCTTCAGTATTCTTGAAAGCTCATAGCAATGGCATTTTTGGCTACCATTTCTGGCCATGAAAATTTGCTCCTTTCCAATACCCTAAACAAAATTTTTATTTTTAGTGGAAAACCTCCACATAGACATTCTTATAGTTTCATCCCCAAGAAAATCCAGGCTAGCAGTGTTGCAAACTCATCCAAGAAAGAGAAATTCATCTTGCCTAAGTTTGACTTTAAAGAATACATGAAAATGAAGGCAACTAAGGTAAACAAAGCACTAGATGATGCAATACCAATGCAAGAGCCTATAAAAATTCATGAAGCCATGAGGTACTCACTTCTAGCTGGTGGAAAACGCGTCCGGCCGATCCTTTGCATGGCTTCTTGTGAAGTAGTAGGAGGGGATGAATCCTTAGCTATTCCTGCAGTTTGCGCGGTTGAGATGATCCACACCGCGTCACTCATCCACGACGATCTTCCTTGCATGGAAGACGATGATCTACGTCGTGGCAAGCCCACGAACCACAAGGTTTTCGGGGAAGACACTGCAGTTCTAGCAGGGGATGCACTTATGTCCTTGGCCTTTGAACATGTAGCTACCAAGACTAAAGATGTGACACCCCAAAGCGTGGTTCAAGCCGTTGGCGAATTGGGTTCAGCCATTGGCTCGAAAGGGCTTGTGGGGGGGCAGATTGTGGACTTAGCTAGTGAGGGAAAACAAGTGAGCCTAACTGAATTAGAGTACATTCACCACCATAAGACAGGGAAACTTTTGGAGGCTGCTGTGGTTTGTGGGGCAATAATTGGGGGAGGGAATGAGATTGATGTGGAGAGAATGAGGAACTATGCTAGGTGCATTGGACTGTTGTTTCAAGTGGTAGATGATATTCTTGATGTTACTAAGTCATCAGAAGAGTTGGGAAAAACAGCTGGTAAGGACCTAGTGACTGATAAGGCTACATATCCTAAATTGATGGGGCTTGAAAAAGCTCGGGAGCTCTCCGGAGAGCTGGTGGCTAAGGCTATGGATGAGCTAAGCTACTTTGATGCCGCCAAGGCGGCACCTCTTTATCATTTTGCTAATTATATTGCACATCGCCAGAATTGATTGACTGAAAAGTTCATGGTGAAGACACTGTGTATACATAAATGTGTAATAGAGCTGAACTTTGTGTTATATTTCTACTTATGGGACCAAGTAAAAGAAAATAAAACATGGGTAATAGGGAGACCTAAACTTTTACCTGGTAACTAAGTGGGACACTTTTTATGTGGGGATTCAGGGATCACATAGAGCTTTGGAAGTTATCAGATTCAATACTAGTATTTTCACTAGACAGAAATTCAAACTAGCTAGGAGTATGCACGGAAAAGATATATCAGATCATTCTACATGCTTTAATCACACAATAATTTTGCATTTTGCAGCATCATCCAAGAACTTCTCACCAAGAATTTTGATCTTCCTGCGATTTAATGACAGATGCTCTCTACTTGTCTCATTCTTTTTATAACGTTCGTGTCCAAGCCAACTTGGCACATTTCGACTATTCTAGTGGGTACCTGCTACCTTCTAAGTCTAAGTTCTACCAATACAGGGAAGCAAGCTATCGTATCATCTCAAGCAGTGGATAAGGAAAATGTGGTGCAGCAAATTAGAAACATGAAACCCCTCAATGAAAACTGAGGATAAGTTCAGCGAATTAAACATTGATCATAGGTCTATGCTTTAGCTCAACTGCCTTTGTCGTTGATATATTAATAACCACTAGTGAAAGTCACCGTATTTTGCCAATATCATATGGGATTTCAATTCATGGATCATCCTAACGTAGCTCGAAAGCTTGATAGCAAACTATTTCCACCGAAGGAAAGTGCACATTAATCAAGTATGACTACAATTTATAGAATTTGTAATTCTTTTCGATAATCATGAAAATTATAGAAATTTTCACAGCTCAAAAAATTACCCTTGGCTGAACAAACTCTATTATATTTTTCCGTAGGTACTATGCATTAGGGAAGGCGTAAATTCCAACCAATTGCAAGTTCCCAGAGTGCCTCTTTTAATTGAGGAACAGTTTCCACTGGAAACAACTAACCCAATAGTAAAATAGATCTCTTGACAGAGGATATCTGAAGGTTTAGCACTATATCGGATCTTCTAAAATATCTCTTGCACCACTTGGTATAAATAGAGGTGGCGCGAAGCAGTTCCAGAATACAAGTGCTAAAGGATTCACGAACAGAGAAGGCATTTTTAACAAGTGGCCAACATTAATGTTATGCTGTTAACATTCCTTACCTGACAAAGTAACAACTTTTGCATACACACGAGCATCTGGAAATATGTGGTACTTATATAATTCATGCTATTATTCAGTCAAATAAGGACGAGTATGTTTTTTAATCAAAATATACATGGCAAAGAACAGTCATAGAGACTTCCAAATGCTAGCTTACTATATATACCTTGCAACAAAAACCTAATCCTCAAAAGTGCAAAAGATGATGATATTGTTTGTCTAACCCATGACTTTTGGCCGCCAACCCTCAATGACATCCTCTTTCAGCGCCCGCGTGTTGATGAATGATTCCCTGGAGAATATACTCTGAGCACAAAAGAAATCAAGGTATAAGAATCTATTCAGTTGGCAACTCTCTCACCAGATCGACAAATGGATGAATAAGTATTTTCTACTTAAAAAGAGATTTCTTTAGCTTTCATCTTTGATCTTGTCTTATTTCTCTATTTATTCTTCTTTTTTAGTATTTGTTAGGATTTGTGGGAAGAAGAGAATCTTAAGAGGTATAGGAAGACGAGAGTGTAGTGAAAACATAATAACTTAGAGGAACCCTAAATCCTCATTCTATGAGTCCTAATTCTCTTTCTCGATACACCTCCAAATACTTGTGAATCAAAGCCAAAGCAAGTTTTAGGTTTCAATGCGACTTTAGGATCTTCAACTTAAAGACAAAACAAAAACACATACTCAGAAAATGTATTGAGATACTAAGAGAGTGCATTGCACATATACAGATTCATCAGACGGTTAGGAATTGAAATTATTCATAGCCTATAAAACTGAGCTGGAGATCGATTTTTTATTTATGGAAACTGCCTGCCGTTTTAATTTCATAAAAATCTACCAACCCAGACACAAACTATTTCTTAGGCCAAAATCTCAATTTTTGAGACTGACAAACAAAAGAACATAGCAACAAAGTCAAGATGTGTGAATTTCCTATAACATTCACTGGGTATCAGAGGCTATGTTGAGGAATTATTGCGATAGAAGCCAGGTTCAGCAACTAAAGCCTGATACAGTTACTAGATGCTGCATAAACTGATCAAGGATCAATATAACTACTTAAAATGATAATGAAGATAACCTAAAAAGGAGATGCATAAACTTCGTATACCTTCATGTACGACTTCACGTAGGGAAATGACTCTGGAACAGACCAATTCTTATAATGCCCCAAAGCTATTTCTAAATGGTAAAGCTTTGGTCCAAGCGACAGATCCGCAGCAGATACCTCATTTCCATTTATAAATGGGCCCTTCAAGCAAAAACAAAGAGAAACTTTGTCAACAGTTGCTAGAAGCTGGAAGGAATACGATTAGAAGTAACCTATTTGAAAAACATGTGTATAAGTCAAAGAACATCTGTGTAATTCAGCAAATTCAAAGTTCCCACAAGCCAGGACATAGTTTTCCCTCAATAACAAGGGCATTTTATTAAAAGGATCTTTTGGCTTTCACACGAAAGGGCGACAGAAGAAAACGTCATTTTGGCTTTTTTTTTGCATCTTACTCCTTAACTTTCTTGCTGTTATACCAATCTTAGAGATTCTAGCAGTGTTGGTGCAAACTTGACTTTGATTTGGAGAAGATTTAAAAAAATTGAGGTAACAAAAACTGAAACGTGTATATCTCAGCCCAATTTGCTAGGGCATACTGGTTTATTGATTTTCCTGCATTTGCCAAACTAGGCCACGACTGTATGACCCCAGAAAATTTTTCTAAGCGATATAGGATTCGGGGTGCCAGGTAGACTAATTGTAATATTTTATGTGCTTTAAATATGATGTAAATGAATTGGATGTTGTGAATAAGTGTATGAGTCATATAATAAGTGATGTGAGGTCCAAGAGGAAGCCTAAGGCTAAGCCAAATGGGAAAATTTCATAACAGGCTAAAATTCCAAAGGTATTTGCACCAGTCCACACTTTGAACGAGCATATCTAATTATATATAAGGTATTAGGTGATGAACAACCTATCAAATGAAAGGTCTTTGAGTCTAGTTTCCAACGCTTCAAACCGTTCGTCATTTGGACATTCCTACGCAAAGTTATGATCAAATTACCAAAGGCTGGAAAAATGCGATCCTGTGTCAAATCAGCGATCGCATTTCTGTCGCATTTTTGACTCTGCGATCGCAGATCTGTCGCAGATTGGGTCAGTGTAGCCCAGTTTTGGGCACCTATTTCGCGATGCATTCTGCGGCCACATTCTTGTTTTGCGGTCCATTCTGCGATCGCAGACCCTATTCCGGAGGCTTATTTTTCCTATTTTTATAACCCGACCCCATTTTCATAAATAGGTTTAGGGGCTTCATTTTGGGTCATTTTCTACTGATTCTAGAGAGAAATGAGAGCATATAGAGAGAGAAAGAAAGGGCCTAACTTCATAATCATCCAAATTTTTCTCAAGTCCTCAAGAATCAAGAAAGATAACCATAGATGGTCCTCCATCCGGGTAACTCCTACTTCCAGAAATTTCATGCAAGAGGTTAAGGGCTCAAATATGTGGTGGGGGGGTTAGAAATAGGCCATGCATGTGGGACTAAGTTGTAGTATGTGATGTTAAAGAACTAATTTTGGTAGTTCATGTTAAAATTGGTTGAGGGAAGAAGGAATTACCATTTCTAAACCTTGTAGTCTACTTCACATGTTAGGTGTTTGATGAAATTCCTAAGAGAGTTACACCATGGGTAATCTTCCTAATTATTAACTGATTTCCGCTATCTCCTTATAGATTGTTATGGCTAGAGGTGTTGGTGTATTGTATAAACTTAAGGAAAAGCTCTTTGAGGTATGTATGACTAACTTTAACCGTTGTAGAATCCTCTTGTTGGTGTCCGAGCATACGGTATGTGTACTTTGGTTGAGAATATGTGAATTGATTGTTCTAATGTGTTGAGACGTAAGATTCTATTCTCTGATTGTCCTAGTTGATTGACATACCACCGTGTTATATGAGATTGTGAAAATGGTGATTCCTTATGCTTATTCTATCATGTGCAAAACTCTTTAACTATTGAATACCTCGGTATGAAAGGATGTACTACCAAGCGAAAGAAATGATAACGAATCCAATTGTTAAATATATCTAAGTGCTAAATGTTGTGTAGTAAATAATGGAAAGGAAACGTGGATAAACTAATTGAGCTATATGTTGATGGCATACCGTATATGACTCACTGTTGGATAAAGATTTCTGTGGCCTTGATTTCATATGGTTATTTGGTTGTTATGAATGAATATCCTTGATGATGAGAATCTTTGTGATTGAACTGTTGGTTGATGTTGCTATTAAATACATTGTTGAACGTATCAAAGTGCTAAAGGCTGTGTAGCAAATATGAACTGATTTTATTGAGTTAAATGATTGTGGCAACACCATATATGAATTACTGATTGGTAATGATCATTGTGCCTTGATTTCACATAGTTATTGGTTGATATGAACTTGTGTTCCTTTGTAATGAAGATCCTTGTGATTCAACTGTTGGGGATTGTTGTTATGAAATGTGATTGTCTGGTGGGATCGGGTTGCACGCCGCAACACGGAGTAATAAGGGTGGCCGAGGTAATAAGGGTGAGTGAGGTGATAAGGGTGGCCGAGGTAATAAGGATGGAATGTGGTTGTGTTGAAATGAAAATCTGTGAAACTCTAGATTATGGTGATGTTGAAAAGGGGAATCTGTGAAACTCTTGATTTTGGTTGTTCCTTGTTCTGTGCAATACTTGTTGGTTCTATTAACTGTCTCTTATCCGTGTATTGCTTGATTGTACTTAGGGTAAAGTTCGTTCATGCATACTAGTACTATTCCACAGTACTAACGTCCCTTTTTGCCGGGGGCGCTACATCTTTTATATGGATGTAGGTGGTTCCATAGCAGGTAGCTCAGCCCGCCGATAGTGGTGCCTCCTCTTCATCTCTTCAGCAGTGTGGTGAGCCCCTCTTCTCCTCGGGGCCGTGTGTGGATTATACCACCCTCTTTTGCTTAAGTTGTAAAGGTATAGCTGGGGCCTTGTTGCCGGCAAGTTATGTAAAACCCCTAGTATTCGTAGAGGCTCCGTAGACATGATGTGGGTGTATAGTATATGTGTTTTTGGGTAGTAACTGTACGTACTAGGAAATCGTGGTTCATGTTGGAAAGTTATGTATGTATTATGTATGTTTGGATATCAATCGTTGAAATGCTAAAAGAGGAAAAATGGAATTATGTTGTAAAATGTACTTTGAATCTAAATTCTGCCAACTCACATGAAATAATGTATGTTATGAGCACGGGGTAATACGTTGGGTAGGAAAGGCAGTCCAGGTCCGCTTGACTGGGCTCATCCGGTTAGGCGCCGGTCTCGTCCCTCGTGGGGCGTGACAACGACCAATCTAAGTATTTGCCCGACCTAAGTAAACCGAACAAATTGCAGGTTAAACAAGAGGGGAAACCACTCAATCTAACTTCAGCGTAATTCTGTACAAAATGTAGCTAAAATGGCAACCAGAGAAATAAATGATAGACCAAAATAGCACCAGCTCAACTGGGAGAAGAGCATACTTCACTTTTTTTTTAATAAGAAGAGAAATAAATGATTTACATTTACAATGCAAGAACACGACCTATGTAATGTTTCCAAAGCAATTGAACAAACAAAAACGCAAACCTTCTTCATACCCAAGTAGTCATCAATTTGAGAATCTTGGCAAAGCCAATTAAACATGGTCAAAAGGCAAGATTTTATTTCTTAGTCTTCTCCAGCAAGGGATATACGGGTAAGTTACAAGGACTTATCTGTTTATTAGCCATAAGATTTTATTCCTAAATCTTTCCAAAAACATTATGTTATGCCTTTTGTCATAGGATGAATTTTTAATGCTCAACGGCCTCTCGTATTATCAAATTAAGGCCTGTCGCTCACTCTGATAAACTAAGAACGAAGAAAAGCAAAAGAACTTGATTGTTCAAACTTCAAAATGTAGGGTATGCTCTTCTCACCCTAACATTCATTAATGGAAAAATATAAACACAAGCATCCCACACATATACAGCAAGTTCAATCACTTACGTTTTCTTTAAGGTAATCATTGAAAGCTGTCAGCTCATCAAGTAATTCCTGCTCTGTTCCATCACTCGGGTCTTTGCTTTTCAGGAAAGCAACAAACTTGGGAAAGATCTTCGATCCACTACAAGAATATGAAGCATAATGAGATACGATTGTACATTAAAAGGCCAAAAAGTTAACAATTAGATTATTCATAAGCAGACATAATATAAAACTGCACATCAATGATCGTGACAGGTAAAACCTACATGGAAGCCTTCTCGGGAGGAGTTGTCAGCGGAGGTTCGGGGAACTTCTCCTCGAGTGCCTGTGTGATGACATCTGAATCCGGAACCCATTTCTCATCAAGCTTTATAAGTGGAACTTTACCTTCAGGACTAATCTTCAAAAACCTAGATAAATTGTAATATAAAGAACTTCAGTTACTTAAAAATGTACAACTTGAAAATAATAGTACTAAATTATCACCTATATGGCAACAACTAACTTAGGTATAAGGATGTTAAAAACTAACCATTCAGGCTTGTTTCTCAAATCAACATACTTCATGTCATATGGAAGGTTCTTTTCCTCCAAAGTCAGCAAAACCCTCTGCGTAAACGGGCCTAAACGAGAAAAAAAGGAAACAAAGTGACTCCAAAATTTCAATTCAAAATGTTGCCCTTTTACAAATGCCAACAGCAACTATGACTGCACCACAGACCCAAATAAACTGGGATCGGCTATATGAATCATCATTTTTCCATTTTAGCTCAATCCCATATCATCATTATACAACAACAACAACAACACTCAGTATAATCCCACAAGTGGGGTCCGGGAGGGTAGTGTGTACGCAGACCTTACCCCTACTCTAGGGCAGAGAGGCTGTTTCCAATAGACCCTCGGCATCCTTCCCTCCAAGAACTCCCCACCTTGCTCTTGGGGTGACTCGAACTCACAACCTCTTGGTTGGAAGTGAAGGGTGCTTACCATCAGAGCAACCCACCTTGTCCATATCATCATTATACAACAACAACAAATCCAGTATAGTCCCAGAAGTGGGCTTGGGAGGGTAGATAGTACGCAGACCAGACCTTACCCCTACAGTGAATGACACTTTCCAGTAGACCCTCGGCACGAGGAAAGGCGATAAAAATAAAAGTGAAAAAAATTAAGTTAAATTATATAAATCATAGCGATAATAATGATAACAATACTATTATTATAGTAATACTGTCTTTTACTAATGCCACTAATGCTATAATGTGTAGCTATGATTAACAAGCTAGTCCAGAAAGAAGGTTAATCAACTAAAATGTTCCCAGTAAATACTTCACATGACCATATCTGCCTAGTAAAACAAAATTTCTAACATAAATTTTTTTAACTTTTGGAGTTCCCACATTTTATCAATAGCAAAATTATTCATAGGAATGAAATATTCTCATAAAACACTAAATTTTAGTAAAATCAAGAACTGCCTCTGAGACTTTACTGTACCACAAAAGAATAAGAATTAAGCAATAAACACCAAGAATATCATTATCAGAACTAATAAAGATTAATAATGAAATAAGGGTTAGAAATTGAGGAATTTTGACATACAGTCGCCGAGCTTGTTCGGGGTAGTAAGTGATTGTTTGACACAAATTTCAAGAGGGGCCATTGATATTATAGTAAAAGCTCTTCTTGGGGCTATAAATTTGGGGCGTTGGATATTGGCAAAGTGTTTGATAGAGGTTGAAAATGCAGCTGCCGATGGTGTTATCTTCACAGTCGACATTTTGCGCACTCTGTATTTTTGCAACGTGGAGTTGTATTTGATGAGTGGACGTGTGGCAATTAGCAATGGTAGGTTAGAGCCCAAGATATGGTGTGGTGTGGAAGTGGAATTCAATTTGTAAAGATAAATTATATCCTCTTTTAGGATGGTATTTAGAGATTATTTATTATTTATTTTATCCTAAAATGTTAAATTAAAATTTTTAACTTTTTAAAATATTTTTATCCTTAAAATTTGAATTGAGAAATTTAAATTCAGAATACAATGGTTAATTTCTAAATAAAAGCCTTTCAAAGTGACTACCTAATATCATTTCTACGGTTTTTTTACTCTTAATTTGCCCTAAGGCGATTTGCATAAATAAGCTTATGGTGTTACTACTTAGAATTTTATTGAGGATTTTCATAAACCACTATTATTTAGTGACTTTTAACTTCGTATAGTTACCATATACATAATTACTTCTTATAGCTACTATTTAGTTGTTAAGGTATTGTATTCGCACTGATGTATTCATTAATACAACAGCAAAAAGCGCTTAATAATCATGGTAGTCCAGTTGTACGCGCATGTATTCACATGTATTCGCGTCATGTATTCTTGAATACAACAACAAAAAGCGCCTAAAACAGGGCAGTCCAGATGTACGCGCATGTATTCACATGTATTCGTGTTGTTGTATTCATGAATACAACAGTAAAAACGCATAAAATCAGGGCAGTCCAGCTGCATGCGCATGTATTCGCGCCATGTGTTCGCGAATACAACAGCAAAAAGCGCTTATAATCAGGGCAGTCCAGCTATACGCACATGTATTCGTACTGCTGTATTCGTAAATACAGTAATAAAAGCATCTAAAATCAGGGCAGTACAGTTGTATGCGCATGTATTCACATGTATTCGCGCCATGTATTCATGAATACAGTAACGACAATCACTTTAAAAATTGGTATGTCCAGCTGTCTAAGAGAGAGGAAAAACATAAATAGCCTATTTCATGCCTTATTTCATGCATCAATGGTAGTATATACCATAAATACGTATTTTGCTATATAATATAAAATATGGCTATAGAAAATAATATTTTAAAATAATTTTGATTTATAATAATAGGGTGTATACCTTTGATAGAATCGTTAAGAAAAGTCTTGCGAAAATAGCCTTTGCATCAGAATTTGTAAGTATACACGCTCCAAGCAATCGCCGGGTTCTTAAGGTGATTGTTAAGATTTGTGATTTAAAAAAATTCTAGTGCTTATGTAATCGTCAGAATTCTTGGTGTTTCGAAATTTTATTTTCTCAAAAATCCTTTTAAAGGGGTCCAAATATGAATAGTGATCCTAAATATATCCATCCAGCGTAGTTTGTGTCTCAACTTCATGAATTTCTACAAGTTAGAATGCTGGGCTTCTCGTTCCCAAGAAAATTTGGTAAAAGTTTTCTCGTCCTAGTGTTGCTCCCAAACGCTTACGCAGGTATACGTGATCGTACAAGTAATAAAATGATAAGTCGAATGTCGAACCCAGAGAGATTTGTATCAACTACCCATTAAATTTATCAAAATTATTATTCAGTCAAGCCAAAATCAAGTTCAAGAATGTGATTATACTAAACTATAATTCTAAGTAATAAATAAATTATCAAGTATTTGATTTTTGTGTATTCAGTAGAGACAAATATTCCAGGGTTGTGATCGATTCACCAATCCTATTGTGTTCTAATTAACTCTCTCTTTCATACAATTCACTCATGGTTGCTAATTAATCCATAATTGCTCTCATAATCTTCTCCCGAAGTACTACTCGCCTATTCAAAATAGATTAACGCCTATATTCCTATGAAATCAATATATTAAGAACGCATTAAGATTACGATATCTAATTAAACACGGTGACTAGGTATATTCCTATCCTAACCACAAATCCCTCCTCCCCCCC